>JASUDE010000054.1:43475-80292 GCA_034509685.1 Colletotrichum cereale | reverse complement strand
GGGGGGTGAGGAGAGGGGCGACCGGGTGTGGAAGGGTTCCTAGTTAGGTAGGTAGGTAGCGACGGCGCGAAGTCTCCAAAGCCTAGGCCTGCAGGCGGCTCGATGGGTTGCGGTGGTGACAGCTGGATTGGAATGTGCGGCGCACAAATGACGACGAATACCGAGGTAGAGAGAGAGCGAGAGATAGGAGAGAATGGAGGAAGACGAGGAGCCCCAACGAGGGCGCCAACAGAGGTGGCGTAGGTAGGTAGGGGGAGGAGAGTCGAACGGATCCGGCGCTTGGAGTGGGGATGTTCGTTGGCGCACACTCTCGAGGCCCAGTGTTGTAATATGATGGGATTGCGAATGACAATCCGCAATGTCTTTAGCGGGATTCTGGAAGGCTGAAGACTGGATCTGGCCGTAATTCAATGGCCTTGGTCCTTGGTACAGTATCTGTACAGAGTATAGGTACTCACTATCTATCTACCTTGTATCCGTACACAGTACCTATAGGTATTAGTAGGTGGGTAGGTCAGAAGGATATTAGTATTGGCACGCAATGCTACGGGGCGCTGCTGCGTCCCTCAGGGGGTGAGAACGTGGGCCTGGGCCTGGACCTGAACCTGGGCAAGAAGGCGCGAAAAGAGTCCGGCAAGGAACCCAAGTCCGTGGGGTGTGGGTGAACCATGTCCAAAGCGCTCAAGATCGCCATCGGCATCTGCACTCTTACACCACTAATCCCATAGTGCACGTCTGGCGCCGTATGAACCAACCAAGACGTCAGACTGACAAGCACCTAATTAATTAGTGAGAACCCAAAAAGGTCGCTGAGCCAGTTGGATGCTGGGCCCGGGTTAAGCCGTGTTGTTCGTCGCGCATGTGCGTCAATCAGATGCGATTCTTCACACCACCCGCAACAACCCCTTTCTTCGCATCCGTCCGCAATGCTTACTTACATAGGACGTTTTTAGTACGGTGTACTCGAGCTTCTCCTTTGCGAGCAGCTATCGTCGAGCCTGTGTCCCCCCCCATTGGCCGCGTAGCCAAAAGTCTGGCATCTGGCGGACGGTTCAGCTGTTGGCCCCTACCTTCATTGCCTACCAGGTACGGATACCTACCGTAATGTGGGAAGCAGACCCTTACGACCCTTTGGGCGTTGGAACCACCCAAGGTGATGGGAACCTTGTGGGCCAATTACAATGCTTGCGATGGGCTTCCCTTTTGAGCTTCCGAGAAGGGGTCTCGAACCATGTACCTCCACCTGGAAATGTGGCGGTGGAGATACCTGAGTTATGTTTGGCATCAATGTCATCCCGCGGTGTCCACCGTTGGTGGACGCTCAGCACCCTAAGCGATATTGATGCTTAACCTTGTACCTAGGTAGGCAAAAAAAAGTCGGCCACTATAACGACCTGCCCGACTACTCCCCGGGCCGCTTTCTTGTTTCGCTGCGCGTGTCGTCCGAGACAGAGTTTTCTGTCGGTGTAATTTTTTCAGCGTTGCTTTGCCGATGCACCAAGGTCGCCGCAAAAGCAATGAATAATCGCTGGGTACCTAGCTACGTTTTTAGTGACGAAGTGCAGGTGCAGTATTACGTTAGCACATTTGAGCTTCCGAGAAGGGACTCGACGAATCTTGGTCAAGGTTCCTCAGGCGTTGGCTTGTCTCCGGGATCTTGCCCACAGAAATACGGAACTTGCGCTCTGTCATCGTCGTCCAGGTTCTCCATCTCATCTTGAACGCTTATAAAATGAATTGAGTGTTGGAGGGGATTCCGAATCCTGGTGAGACAGAGAGAGAGAGAGAGACAGAGAGAGAGAGAGAGAGAGAGAGAGAGAGAGAGAGAGAGAGAGAGAGGGAGAGAAAGGCAAGAAACGTGTTTAGCCGTGGCTCGAGTTGCTTGCATTCCCCCAGGAGCTTGTGCGATGTCTTGGCAACTTTCTATCGAACGGGGGAAGCCTCCTGCCAGCGAGCTGACGGCTGTCGATCACGAGACCGCAGTGGATGGAGGTGCGCAATCGACAGCTTGTCTAGTGGGTCAATCCACGTTACCTACTACATAGGTACCTAGCATCACTGATCACCTAGTGTAAGGTGTCTCGGAGGTACCTGTCCAGCCCGACACCGGCCGGGGCCAAGTGGCCCTGAGCTTGCGTGTGCGTGCCCGTGGTCCCCCGTGTCACTTTTGCTCCCTGTCTGTCACGTCAATCTGTTAGCCGGACGAGGTCGCCAACGCCTACGCCTGGCTTGGCAAGGAGGCCACACCTCATTTGGCAGCTTCGTCCGCGCTCGGCGACGGCGGCCTACAGCTGAGCCCGCCGATAGTTGTCGCGCCGCTCTGTTCAGCGCAAACCAAATTTCTGGTTTACCACAGAGCCGAACTCATCTACGAACTGATAGTTCGACAAGGCCTTATCTCAACATCACCACCAGGCCCATCATGGGCGCCACGGTGTCGGTCGTCAAGGTGCGCTTCCCGTTCCCGTTCCCGTCTGCGCGTCTCGCCCCCCCAACCCCCAACCCCAATTGCCGTGTCGTTCCGTGAGCTGACCAGGTCCTCTTCGCGATATAGACCTTGATCGTGCCGGCCATCATCTCGCTCATCCTGTTCCTCGCGTCGACCCATCTTCTCCTGCCGCTCTGGCGCAGGTGGCGCAGTCGGTATGGCCAATATCTGCCCATCGACACCATATCGACCTCGAGTCTGTCATTACGACATCGCGTGCAGAACGGCATCGCAAGGCTGATGGTGCCCAGCACCTGGAGGCGGAATGCTCATGAACGTCTCGTTGTCGCAACCGACGCTTCCGAAGATGGCTTCATGTCAGAAGACGGAGAGGAGCTTGGGGATGTGGGGGAAGATACCCGAAGAGCCCTCGCAGATGATGCCCGGCGAGGCAGGCAGGACAACACGAGACGGCTGAGCAGAGAGTGAGTCTAGCTTGGACCCCCACCCACCTGCCACCCATCATGTGGTCTTGGAACTAACCCGTTTTACCTCCTAGTCTGGAAGAGGGCTTCAGAGACGACAGTGACGATGAAGACGATGGAGCTGGTAATAGGCGGTAGCATCAATCTTAATACTCACCTCAGCCTCGTCTTCCTTGTGCCGGATGCCCCCCTTTCGATGGGACATTCGGCTGAATCCCGCGTCACGCACCGTTCCCGCACAGAGCCCATTCTCCCGCCTTCCATGCGACGTGGTGGTCTCATGCCGACGAGCGGTTTGCACTTTGCAGCTGTGTTGGCCTATCCAGTCAAGCGCTGCTACCGAAGGCTAGCATCGATTCCTCGTTCGGCATCCTGCGGCTCGAACTCCACGGAAGCCTCTACGAAAGTAACCTGAAAGGTTGGCCCTTGCCAACTTCTTCTTCCTTCCCCCCCGCTCTTCCGCAGCGCTGGTCAATGTTCTGGAGGAGAGCGTCAGCAAGGAGCGACAGGATAGTCAAGAGTTGCATACAACTCTATGCTCGTATCAACATCAGCCAAACCTTATGCCGCCTCCCACGCTGCCTCACTTTTCTCGCGTGCCCCCCTCCATCTCTGCTGTGTTTGGCCAGGCGCAACCACATGTCCGAAACAGCTGCCGCTCAGGCGCTTGTGTTTCCGCCCTGCATGTCTATACACCTTACCTCGCTAGGCTGTTCGAGTTCCTTCGCTTTCGCCGTCAGGGACGGTATCGCCCACCTTCCAAAGGGACTCCTTGTATCTCGCTCTCCAAACCAAGACAAAGCAAGCGGGATGAGTGGTGGATGGAGGTCAGCAATGCAGAAACGGTTCCTTTCCTGGAGCAGCCTGCATTCCTTCTGACAACCGTCACACCACTAGCCAATGCTCGATGCTCCTGAATGTCAGACCGATCAACCGCTGCCAGCACACATGTCAGGCGTAGCCCAGTGAGACAAACGGGTGCACAGCTTTTGCTCAAGGTATGGCTCCGTGCGCCGTGCCTTTTTGAGAAGATGCATGGCCTTCCCGGTTGGGGATTCGGAACGGCCTAACGGCGAGGTCAATGTTGTGCCATCTGCAAGGCGCGATTAGCTTTGCTAAAGCCTGTCAAGCCTGTCTATCTTCCCGTCTTGGCTGCTGCCATTTCCCTCCTTGCCAGGCCTCCCAATTCTCTTTCACCATCGCTCGCCTGCCATTTGTCCAGCAGGAACAAAGGACTCGATTCAAGTCCCGGATTCGTCGCCCCAGAGATCTTTGACGCCTGGTTTCACCGCTTCCATATAACGAGCTTAGTGTCCCCCCCTTTGGCGCTGGCGACTATGAATATTCTCAAGACTGTTATGCGTAAGCAGGAGATGGCGTCCAACCCCGCTGCCGATGACACCTGCTGCGCGATATGCTACGAAAAGGTCGGCGAGGTGAAGGAGGAGGGCGACCGGGAGGTCTGGCGATACCTCCCCTGCGGCCACCGGTTCGGTGGGGACTGCATACAACACTGGCTCGGCGTCGCCAGCGTCGATGAGCCGCACTGCCCGTGGTGCCGCGCGAGCATGCGGTGCGACTGCGGGCATCCCGTGGTGCCTACGACGAAGCCGGCGCGCAATTACATGTACTGGGGCTGGATGCCGTGCGACATATGCCACACCCAGCTCCAACGGTCACGCAAGACGTCGAAATACTTGCGCGGCCAGCTCCTGCCGCGGCTCAACTCCCTCATCCACTCTCTCGACCACACCATGGCCTCCATCCCGGCAGAGGTGCCCAAGGAGCAGGAGGAGACGTCGGCGAAGGAACCGTGGGAGGACCGCGAGGTGTGGAGGAAGAAGTGGATAGAACACTTTCTGCAAGAAGACCGGAAGGCTTCCGCGTCGAAGCCGCCCAAGAAATAGCATCCACACGCTTATCCCGACGACGATGGTACTTGTACGGGGCGCCAAGAGGGATCGTCCAGAACCGAGGACTCGGTCGCGCCTAGTTTGACAAAGTCGATTCCGGGGAAAGGGATATGGTATTTCAGCGGATGAATCAGTTAGCACCGTGGCACGGCAGGGTCTGGGTGGTTTTTATCGGTCGTTTTTTTATCGGTCGCATTCCACAGAAGCAGACAGACAGACAGAGCTGGTCCGAAGACGGAGGCATTCGGACAGGAACATGACGACTATTTGGCGAAGCCTCTCGAGGCTATGACACACGGCAGATGGTATAGCTGACGGGGTTCGTTTACATTTGATCACAACTACTTGGAACTACTCAAAACTGCTGCTCTCGTAGAAAAAAAGCCTTTATCCTCTCCATCGTTGTGATCTCCTATCTGTCGGCCCCTTCGACGACACGGACGTACGTCTCAAGGACAGCCTTATGGGAAGGCTTCCCGCCCGTGTTGCATTTACTGTGTGATAGCAAAATCCAGATCATTCATTCCCCTCCACACTCGCGACACCCTTTTCTGTCCATACACCCACCGGCTTATATCTTACCAGCGCCTCCTGTACTGTCACAGCCGGACCTGAAACAACGTCAGAAGGCAAGAGGGTGAGTGTGATGTGAAGCCGCTTGGTATCGTTCTTCGTGAGCGGACAGACCCTTTTCCAACGCGCCTGAGGGGATGGCGGGGTAGATGCGAACTATGAATGGGTGAGGGTTCCCAACAGGGCACGCTAAACAGGGGGGATGCCCCGCGCTAACGAGCTGCCTTCTACATACGTAGTATGCAGCATCGTAGCGTGGCAGGCAAGCATCCATCCGCCCACCCGCCTGTCCAGGTCGCCCTTTCCTTGCCGGCGGCACCACGTAGTTGCTTCCCATGTTCGCGTACGCAGTAGCTGCACATACCACGGAGAGTTTTTGGTGCAAGATCGCGCGCCCACTTCCCTTCCCACTTTACGCGTCTGCACTGAAAGAGGCAATTAGCTACCCGTCCATCCGTAATTGCCTCCAGACCCATCACCCGGGTTCCTTGTGATTGAGACTTCAAGATGCGGTTCAAGACCGAGCTCAAGAACATTCGTACATTCTCCAGTGCGTATCTACCTGACGCACCCACACCCCCCTGCTTTCCCACTTCGTAGTCGCTTCTCGCCACTAACTCTTGTCATTGTTCTGCCCGCAGAGCTTACCGCCGCTCTTAACTCGCTTGAGAAGATCGCTTGGGTTCGCCTCGATAATGAAACAGCGCGCTTCACCGTCATCCCCGACACGGGATCTCAGGTTTGGTCGTGAGATAACCCCTTGTCAATTTTGCACAGAGCAGAGCGGCTGAACAATGCTAGCTCCCTACCTATGGACTTCATCTTCGACGGCTATCACATCCAGTCTGCCGAGGAACACAACACCATCAACCTAGAGCTACCCCTGCAACCACTACAGCGCGCCCTCCGCTCCGCGCTCAACAGCACCTCGGCCTCGCTGCGTCTCACCAAGAAGGATGGGATCCCTGTGCTCTCCATGACCATTACAACGACGACCAACGCCTCCGCGGGTTCCGGGCTGCCGGGCCGCGGCAACGCTGCCTACGCCGGCCTCGAGAACGATCCCTTCGACGACGATGACCAGGGCTTCGCCGCAGAGCACCTAGAGACTTCCCTGCGCCGCGAGCGCGAGAAGATCATCACTCAGGACATTCCCGTGCGTGTACTGCACCCGGAGACGGTAGAGACCATCATGCAGCCCACGGTACGCGAGACGGACGTGCACATCACGATGCCGCCCCTGCTCCAGCTCAAGGCCATTTCCGACCGTTTCACCAAGCTCGCGCTGTCGTCCGGCACGAACTCCCGCGTGAGCCCCAAGCTGGAGCTCAGCGCCAACATGTTTGGAAACCTGAAGCTGCGTATCGCTACGGAGGCCGTCGACGTCGCGAGCACGTGGTCGGGGCTGGTGAACCCGGAGCTGGACCCGACGCAGCTGGAGATGCCGGTCGAAGAGCATCCGAGTGTGAAGTTCAAGGAGGCCGGGCCGGACAAGTGGGCGACGGTAAGGGTCGACGGTAAAGACTGGAGCCGGGTATTGAGCGTGGGGAGGTTAGAAGGAAGGGTTGTCGCGGCCTTTGCAGACGACCACGCCTTGATCCTATATGTCTATGTGCCACAGTACGATGACGCTTCGGCGGATGATGCCGTTCTTACTGTAAGACCGAACCGACACTGATGCAAGAGAGAACGCTGACCATCAATAGTACTATGTAACATCCTTTAGCGCATGAGCTGTGTTCACGAGTTGGGACTGTACATAAGGGGGGGGGGTAATCGGAGTTTGGGTTCGGCGTTCGGATAAAAAGGAACATCATACGGAGAAGGACCAGTGTTTGAGTGAGCCGTACATGGTAAGATAGATAGAGACTTGCTATCGTATGGGTAATCAAACTGCGGCAAACAGGCAAGGAGCACGTGATGTGGTAGTCACATTTCATCTCGAATAGGTATCATGAGAAGCTACAATGACGTCAGATATTGACATTCGCCCCAGCGCCAGTAGGTCTATATCCAACCTCCCCTCTGTTCCTTCCAACCAAGCCCGATGAAGGGCCAGCTGGCCCAGAGGTATAACGCCCTGGATCGTTAGTGTGAATTTGGTATGAAATCCAAAGAAGATTGCTGATGGAGGATTTCGTAGGGTGCGGGTTCAAACCCGCACCTGAGCTTTTGCTTTTTCTTTTTGAGAGTCTTGGCCATCTTGCTTTCCCATTCCCGTGCAAACAACCGCCCTTGCTTTTTGAAACAAGACCCATCCATCATGCCTTTGTACTCGCTCACTTCCTTGGCCCAGTCCCACCCAGTCTTGTGGTTCTGTAGGTGAGTATTTTGATATTGTTCTGACGGCGCACCAGACAGGCCTTGGGTATCATTCTAGTTATTCATACAACTTTCCAACACTCATCGGGGACGCTCGTCCGGGCTACGTCGACGATCCTTAGAACGCGGTCCGTGTCCCTCGCGGCTCCTGCTCCGCCGACGATGCTCCCTCGACTCACGTTCGCGACTGCGACTCGTCGCCCGGCGATGATGCCGCCTCTCCCGCCCTTCGTCGAGGCCCCCACGCGCGCGGTCGTGCTCCCGTCCTCCCTCGCCCCTCCTCCGCCTTTCCTCCCCGCCGCGCTCCCTCTCGCGACTCCGTCTCCTATCCCCATCCCGCCTCCTCTCCCGTCTCGGACTGCGACTGCGACTGCGACTCCTGTGCCTCCTCCTTCTCCTCCTCTCCTCGTCGCGATCCCTCCGCTCCCTCTTCTCCGAGACGACGAGCCCGCCCCTCTCCTCCTCCGCAGGCTTTACGTCCGCCGCAGGTGCGGGCCCGATGCCCCTGACACCGCTGACCTCCACGGCGTTTGCGCCCGAGGTATCCCGCTGAGGCACCGGCAGCCCCAGGGCGCGCGCGAGCGCGTCCTCCTCGGCCTCCTTGATCTTACGCAGCTCCTCCTTGCGCTCGCGCTCCTGCCGCTCCTGCTCCGTCTCGCCGTCCCGCGCGCCGGCGTCGTCGTCCCCCTTGGCGTACCAGTTGAGGTCGCGACCCTTTTGCCATCGGCCTACGGGGGCCTTGAGGCTGTGGCCGAGGTAGTTCTCGCGGTGCGACGAGTTGGCGACCTCATCCCAGCTGAAGTTGACGCCGCCGCGGGAGCCGGATTTGCGGACGCTCGAGAGGAGGTCCATTGTGGGGATTGTAGTCTTTTTTTCCCTTTTCTTCTGATTCGTTCGGTATTGTTTGTGTTTTGATAGTGCGTGTTGTTCTTCCGGCTTGGGTATAGCGATGCTCTGTTTTCCGGGTCCGTTGTAGTTGAACTTGCTGATGTCTGTCGTAGCGTAAGGATCACTACTTGGAGGTTGGTTCGGCAGGCAATTGAGTCACGTGATTGGATTGGGTCCCCGCAGAAACCCCCTTGTCAGGTACCCCCGAGGCTCCCTGTAGTTTAAACCAGCTCCGGCCCCACGATACAAAAGTTGGAGAGCTCCTCGGTCCACTTGCGGCTCACCAAAGCTCCGCAACCCGCCTTCGCAACGTCACCCACACCCGGACGGAACGCCCGCGACCCTCGATAGCCTCTCCACGGAATCATCACGCACCCGCCCCAACTACCAACATGGCTAACCCGAACGAGCCACCCCTGGACGAGATCCAATGGCGCGCGCCCGAGATCGCGGCCTCGATGCAAGGCATTCACTCCAACAGCGTGCTCTTCTACTTTGCCGAGTCGCCCTTCTTCGACCGCCAGTCCAACAACGCCGTCATTACGAACCAGGCCATGTTCAACCCGGCGCTGCTGAAGAACCTGGCCACGCGCGAGGCCTTTGAGGGTGAGCTCGACAAGATGAGTGGCCTCGAATTCCGCGTGCTGCACGCGCCAGCCGACATGGTCACGGGCACGGGCGTGTGGACGATTGTCAAGCAGACGAGACAGAAGAACCTCGACCGGAACCGGATGGAGACGAGGCCTCTCGCGTACTATTTCGTGGTCGGAGAGAACATCTACCAGGCGCCGACACTGGGCGACATTCTCAGCTCGAGAATTGTAGGTTCACATGGTGGGATACCCTCGGAGACTAGACAATGGCTAATGTTCCAACTAGGAATCGATCGCCGAGGCGATGCGAAAGGTCCTACCCGCAACAGACAGCGTGCGTAAGTGGACGCCCTCCCTGGGCCACGTCTACACCCAACCGACGCCCCCCTCCGCCCTCTCTCGCGTAACCGCTTCTAAGGATGGCGGCGACACACCCATGCCTGACGGCACCGGCGCGAACGGCACGGCCACGGCCGCCGCGAAGTCGGCCATCGCAGCCAAGAAGGACTCGACCAAGAACGCGCTCGACCGGCTCGCCGAGGAGTCGTTCCTGATCCACATGCGCCACGGCGGCGACTACTTTGACGAGAACCCCATCACGGGCCGGCCAGGCGACTTCCACTTCGCGAGCACGGGGCGCAAGGACAAGATTGCGCCGCCGCCGCCCCCGACGACGACTACGCAGGCGCAGCAGCCGCCGAAGCCGGTCCTCAACACGAAGCTGGCGGAGGAGGCGAGGAAGGACGGGAAGGAGGGCAAGAGTCCCAAGACACCCACCGTGCCGAAGCCCAAGAGAAAGAAGAGCAAGGTCGCGACGCCGGCGACCACCCCGGGGCCGTCGTCGTGAGGGAAGGGGCCGGATGCATGTGAACAGGAGATGGTGTAAATCTGGCTCATGGCGTTTGATTTCGAAATGATACCCCTTTTTTTTTGCTTAGGAGACCCGTGCACTATACGTTGACGTTGGTCGTTGACGCTGATCTTTGACGCTTGGTGAAGGTGTGCTCCCCCCCTACCAATTCGTTGTAAATTTGTTCGGCATTGTCCATCTGCTCGTTCTCATTTATCGTCCTCGTCGCTCTTTCAAACCGCCCTGCCACTACTACTCTGTCTCAAGCACGTCCCCCAAGTCCGCAGCCTCGTCTCCATCCCGTATCGTTCAGGGGACATTTATAAGTACAATCTTGGAGCATTGTGGATCATGGAGACCTGTTTAGATGTGTCCGACTTACACCACTAGTTGCACTCTGCGTGGGCGATATCATTGAGAGTATATAACGTGTCATCTGCTTTTTTTTTGTTGGTTTGACTACCGTACTGTGCGTGTTGATCCTCTTGAAAGTGAGTCTTGCAGGCGATGAATGACGCATCCACCGTGACGCGTATCTGAACATGAGCGCTCACTTCACACCCATCCAGGAGCGTGATATCAAGTGAAGTGGCGCGATTGAAATTTCAAGCAAACGGAAAGTCGCTTGGAAATCCACGATTCATGCTTGTCCGTTTCGTAATGACCCTCTCCATATAGACATTTGCGTCCAGGTCGCTCCGAAGCCGGCAAACGCAGCCTCTGCTGAACCCCCTCCCCTATATACTTCTCTAACGGGAATGGCTTTCCTACCACCCAAACCTGTTCAGGTCTTCATTCCGTTTTCTGGACGTACTTCCCTCACATTCACGCAAGCCCATGTGAACCTAGTTGATCACGTACCCTCCGTCGACGGACAGCGAGGCACCCTGGATGAAGGTCGCCTTGGAGCTGCAGAGGAACAAGACGGCGTCGGCAACTTCTTGCGGCGTCCCCTTCCGCTTCATCGGCGCCACGGCGATGATGGGGTCGTCCGGAGTGACCACGCTGGTCATCGGAGTGCTGGGTTTGCTGGTGTCAATTTCGGGGGTGGGTATCCTATCAGCTGATGGAAAGACTCACTCGATGATGCCGGGGCAGACGCAGTTGACGCGGATATTGTACTTTGCATACTGTCCGACGTCAGTGCCTTTGCTCGGCAGTCTAGCCACGGACGGGGCTCACTCACATCGACAGCATCGCTTCTCGTGATACTCAGGATCGCTGCTTTGGAGGCACTGTATGCCGCTAAGAAGGGCCTCAGTCTGGGGGGCGAGGGGGCGTCTTGGAAGACAGGGGGCTGCTAGTCGACTTACGGGTTTCCGACCGGCTGACCAGGCTGAGGTTGCTCGCAACGTTGACGATGACGCCTCTGTTCCCTGGCCTGCCGTCGTGTGTCGTCATTGGCTCCTGCTTGATCATGTGCGTCAGCTCGGCGCGGGAGCACAGCCAGGTCCCGCGGTAGTTGGTCGTCGTGATCTCGTCGAACTCTGCCGGCGTCAAGAGGTGCGACGGTGCCAGCGGGCCGAACATTCCTGGTGGTAAGCTTGTGAGCCTTTTTTTTCTCTTTCCTTCTTCACTCATGCCCCTAACACACACACACACACACATCTGAATCCCCACAGATGTTGACAACAAAAAAGGCAACTCACCGGCGCAGTTGACGGCGTAGTCGATGCGCCCCCATTCCTCCACGACGTTGTCCATGCACGCCGACACTTCCTCCTCGTTGCGGTTGTCGACCTCCATGACATAGGTGCGCGTCTCGCCGTTGGCCTCCCGACACATGCGGGCGGTCTCGAGCGCGCCGTCCTCGTCCCTGTCGAGGAGGGCGATGCGCTTGCACCCCTCGCGGGCGAAGGAGATGGCGACTTGGCGGCCGATGCCTGCGGGCTGTCAGTCGTTTCTGTTCGCGTTTTTCCGTACATATATATCACAAGGCCTGGGTTTGACCATTGGGGCCATCCGGAGAAGGACGGGGGGGGGATGAGGGAGGGTTTCTCACCGGAAGCGCCGCCCGTGACGACGGCAACGCCAGAGAAGAGCGATATTCTCATTTCGATGGCACGCAGCGTGTTTAGGCAGTCTTTGATGAGGGCCTCGTTGATTTCCGAAATAGACTCTGGCTGTGGAGGTATCATCGGATATCCCAACCAGCGCCGAGGGGGGTTTGAGACCTGGCCCCCGGGATATCTGCAGGAATGCCGATCTTATGATGTTTGTGACGCGCTGTTGCAGTGGCCCGTTATCGTGAGCAAAGGCCGTTTGGTAACCCAAGTCCTGCGGCTCAGCGGAAGACGAATAGAAGACGGCCCAAAAAACAAAAAAGGTTTAGAAAAGTCTGGGTGTGTGTGAAGTTTGGTGATAACTCGCCCCAGACTTTTTTCTCTTCTCGACACTTATCCTTTGCTTCCCTCCTTCTTTTCGGGGTCAGGCCCTCCAACGGGTAAGAGCAGCGGGAAAACCAAGGGGGAATGACGAATCGGAAAAAAGAGATTTGTTCAAGGTGAGGCCAACGGCGCGCGGGAGTTTCACTCGGAGGGCTCTCGTGGCCGCGTAGGTTGCATCATCTCGTCCGAAGTCGTTTGTCTCGCTTAGTGCCGCGCATTGCTCGAAAAGGCCCGGCTCTCGGGCTTTCTTCCCCCCTCCAGTCAACGAATCGGGAAACAGATGGGGAAACGGAAAAAAGAGATCAGGCGCATGGGTCCGTCCTATGTACAGCCTCGAGGAAGAAGCCCGCGACATAACAGAGGTTGGGCCGAACTGCCACGTGTGTAGCCTACCTATGTTGGTTTGGACTCATGTTTTTGTTTTCTTTTTTCTTCCAAAAGGGTTTGCGCGGCTGATGGTTCGGTCTGCTGCAAACGTGCGTCCGGCAAGATGCGATTCGCTGGGGGAAGACGATCCGTCTTTGCTCTGGCGAGATCTGTGCGGTGCTGGTTCCCCTTTGGGCCGAGATGATGCCGCGTCCGTATCGACGCGTGTAGTGCTGGGTTAGCCAGTATTGTAAGGCGGGCTTTACCTTACCCCTTTCCATGACGATCGAAAAGATCACCACAATCCTCATGGGAGGCATAGGGATAGAGGGGAAAGAGGAGGGGGGCATGTTGGAGACGGCACAAGTGGTAGAACAGAACGCCATGCCTCTATTCTCTAGAACCGGACATGCCTACAATGACTATTCGACAACCCATCCCTTCCCGGCAACCTTGCGCTGCGTGACCTTCTTCATCGGCAACGGCCACCCCTGGCCGCCGACGCCCTCGGCCCTCAGGTACGGCACGACCCAGACCTCGCGCGTGTTCGCCGTTGACGAGATCTCCTTGACCGGCTTGCCGTAGCTCACCAGCGGCGTGCCCTTGGCCAGGCTGGCCAGCTGACCGCCCGTAACGTCCGTCAGCGACTGCATCCTCGTCTTGGGCGCCTTATTCGGGTCCGAGCCCTGCGTCGCCCGCTGCAGGTGCGAGTACACCACGTACTCGGGGCACTCTTGCGGGCTGAGGTGGGAGAGCGGCGAGGTCGGGTGGATGTAGACGAACTTCTCCGCGCCGTGGCCCGTGCCGAGCGGCACGAGCGGCACGTACGGCACGTCGATGGCGCGGCGCGGCTTGCGCGTCAGCTCGGGCGGCACCGGGGACTTGTCGGCGCGGAGGGCGACGTGGTCGATGAAGCCCGCGGCCACCATCTGCTTGAGGTAAGCGACCTGCTTGTCCGAGGGCGCGTCCAGCCGGTCCTGGTACGTGAGGTTCTTGAACGCGGGGATGTTGGCCCGGAGGAGCTCCGTGATCTGCTGGCGCAGCTGCGCAATCTCCCTCATGACCTTGAACCGCACGAAGTGGTCCTCGCACCACTTCTCCGTCGGGTCGTGCGCGAACTCGCCGACGACCTGGAGCAGCTTGATGGCGTCCGACCGGTCGTCCAGGTAGCAAAAGTTCCTGTGCGCGGCGTTGAACAGGCGCCGGATGTTGGCCTGGCGGTCCTCGGCGATGACGTCGGCGTTGCTGCGGAACTCGGACTCGTCGCGCGCCGCGAGCGAGGGGATCGCCTGGTGTTCCGGCACGAAGATCTCGGCCGCCGAGAGCGCCGCGACCGTCATGATGGTGTACGGCAGGCAGTCGTGCTGGTGGCCGACGAGCAGGATGCGGGCGAAGCGGGGCGAGAGCGGGAAGATGGACATGGTCGACCCGATCTTTGTGATTTGGCCCTCGGGCGTGACGGCCGAGAGGTAGCTCAGGAGCTTCTCCGCCTGGTGCAGGGCCATGCGGTTCGGCGGCGTCGGGAAGGGGAAGTTGACGACGTTGGAGAGGTTCATCGCCTTGAGCTGGAGGACGACCCCGTCGACGGGCATCCGCAGGATCTCGGGGTCGGTGAACTCGGGCAGGTCCCTCTCGTACACGGCGGAGGAGTAGAGCCTGTAGCAGTGGCCCGGGCCCGTACGGCCGGCACGACCGGCTCGCTGGCTGGCGCTGGCTTTGCTGATCCACCCGATCTCGTACGTCTGCACCCCGCTGAGGCGGTCGTACTGGCGCTCCTTGGAACGCCCGCAGTCGAAGACGTACCGGATGCCGGGGATGGTCAGACTGGTCTCTGCGACGTTGGTCGCCAGGATGACTTGGCGGTGGTTCTCAGGGGGGTCCTCAAAGACCCTCATCTGTTCCCTGGTGGGCAGCAGAGAGTAAAGGGGCAAGACCTGCATCTTCAGGGGCCCCGTCTCGCCCTCCTCGCCCTCGATCTCGAACTCCTTGTCGTCCTCGTGCTCGTTTTCGTCGTCGTCGCCATCGAGCCCGTCATCGAAATCGGCGGCGTCTGCGTCATCCACCTCGCCAAAGTCGATGTCTTCAACCTCGACAGGCGCATCGGTGGCCGAAATCTCGACCTTGGGGGCGCTTGTCCCTGTGAAGCCGCCGAAGGCTTCGGTTAGTCGCTTGCTCAAGTGCCTAATCTCGTTTTGACCCGTGAGGAAGACCAGAAAGCCACCCGGCGGCAGCTTCTTATGACCGCGCATGATCTTGTTGAAGGCCTCGTCGACGTAGTCGGCCTGCGTGTGCCGGGCAAAATGGATCGTGACGGGATGCTGCCGTCCTTCCACCTCGACCACGGGTGGCGGCGTGGGGAATAGTGTGGTGTTGTTGGTCATGTCCTCGACTCTCAGCGTTGCCGACATGATGATGATCTTGAGCGGCTTGATCGAGGGGTCGACCTTGTCGTCGCCCTTGCGGATATTGTTGATACGGCTCAGCATGCCGACCAGGATATCCGTGTTGACGCTCCTCTCGTGGGCTTCGTCGATGATGATGGCCGAGTATTTCTTGAGCGAGAAGTCCTGCGCCATCTCTCGCAGCAACACACCGTCCGTCATGAACTTGACGGCTGTCTTGGCCGACGTTGTACCTTCGAATCGGATCTGGTATCCGACTCTGTCCGAGTGGTCGCCCAACTCCTGTCCGACACGCTTGGACATGCTCACGGCGGCAACTCGACGAGGCTGCGTGACACCAATCATGCCCGGCGTGGCAGAGCCAGGAGTGCCATAGCCCGCTTCATACAAGAACTGCGGCACCTGGGTTGTCTTGCCGGAACCGGTGGCACCGCAGACAACCACAATGTCGTTATTGTGGATCATTTCCATGATCTTTTGTTCCTCCGCAACGACCGGCAGCTTCATGCGCGCTTCTTGGATCTCCGGCGGCCTGGTCACCTGGACGGCGTACGCTTTGCGCGCCAGATTTGTCGTCGGCCGGAGTTCCTGCGGCAAGGGTTCTTGCTCGAGAGGCCGCGGCTGAAAGCTCTCGGGTCTGGGAATCTCGAGTGCTGTGGAAGACGGTGTCACCGGTTGATAGCCCAAGGCCTGATTCCTCTGAGCGTGCGCCCAAGCCTTGAATGCAGACTTTCTGTTGCTTCCCGAGTCGCCCTCGCCCTCGCCCTCGCCCTCCTCTTCGTCTTCGTCTTCGTCAACGTCGTCGTCTTCCGATTCCTCTGATCCTTCGCTTGACTCTTCCGACTCCTCTTCTGAGGCTTCCTCTTCTGAGGCTTCCTCGTCGTCGCCGGATTCCCGGTTCTCCTCGCCCTCGTCGTCGCTAAGACCACCCCATTCATCCTCTGCATCCTTTGCCTTCTCGGTTTCAGTGATGGAGAACTTGGAAACCACACCACCCCTCTTTTGGCGTTTCCGAAGCACTGGCCGTCCCGCCTCGTCAACATCAAGCGGGCGTTTCAAGCCTGAACCGACAGAAGCGGGTGGTTGCGGTTCCGACTTGGCGATAGGCGTTGGTGCTGATGCTGATGCTGATGCCGGTGCCGCCGGTGCCGCCGCTTGTACTGGTTGAGGTGCCTGGGCTTTTTGTGCTGGCTTGCTAGCCTTGGGCGCCTCAGCTTCGCTGTCGTCGGAATCCTGCTCGGGCGCATCCTCTCTCTCCTCGTAGAGGAGCTCCTCCGCGTCCAGGCCAATGTCCAAGCCGGCGTTCTTCTCCCTGAGCGTACGGATAAGAGCCTGCCGTTTCGTCTCCTTGCCTTGGCCGAGAGTCTTGGTACTTGAGAACAAACTGGTGTCGACCTTCTGCTGCGCGAGCTTGGCGAGGATTTCCCGGTTCTCGTCTTTGCGAAGCTTGTTCGTGATGTACTTTTCCAGGCGCTTGGCCTTCTTGCCGCTGGCCTTGGCTCCATCTCCCTGCAACTCGGCCTTGAGTTGGGCCCTCTTCTCCTGCATGCGCTTCTGGTCCTCGGGGAGAATCTCATCCGCGTTGGTGTCCAGGGAGCTGACGCCGTTCTCCTTGGCCCTCTCCCGGGCGAGCACCTTGTGCTTTCTCTGTCTTGGAACAAACTTTGGCATCTTGATGAGCCGAAAACGTCGCTCTCTGTGATTTACAGTTTATTTGCTGGGTAGGTGGCTATTCTGGCGATTGTTTGATATCAGTCGCCGTTGTGGTGGTGCAGTCTCACTCAAGAAAGGAATCTTGTTGAATTAGACAGTCGTGTGTTGTTGATCCAAGTGAGCGTTGACCGATGTTCCGGGGGGGTCGACAGATGGATCAAGGTCATGCAAATTTTTTGCAAAAATCAACAAATTTTGATATTTTCAATGATTTTCCATTTTTAGGGGGGGTATCAATAATGGGAAGAAACGAACCAAACGATTCTCACAGCCTCTCACCTTGAACTGAAAAGACGATGTGATCCGCAGGCGAACTTCTGGATTTTTTTTTGGGGTGGAAAAAGTTCTGCCGCCCCGACCGCCAGCCTTTTCCATCTGTTTCTGGTCTAGCGCGGGGTGATCCTCTCTCTCCCCTGTCACCGGCCGCTTTTGTGGGGCCGTACTCACGAAGCTCACTTGGGCCCCGCTGCACTTACCACTTACTCACTGCGAAGCCCACCTAACAACACCCACGCAATTGACATCATCTCACAGCTTGAGGAGTCCTCGTAACCTCAAACCCAACACTGACTTTCTCTGGAGACTTGAGGTAGTATCGAAGTTCTCCTTATCGCAATATGGGGCCCCAAGGAACAAGAGAAGAAGCGTTCCCCGCACGGAGCAGGCAAGAGACTGGCACAGTGAACGGCGTCCTAACCGAAGTCACTTCCGTATCCTTCTCTGACAAGTTCATGGTGACAATCTCCCAAGACGGCAAGCTCTCGCAATGGGTGAGTTCTTTTTCAATTCTCAATGGGTTTATTCGATGCTCTGTCAGACACCCTAACTACTGCCAGATCCAAGTACCTCTACAAGCATCGTCAGGCGGCATGGTCGACCTGAGCCTGCCGTCAAGTAGCAGGGGGCTGCTCCCTTCCGTCCACCTCACACCCACGACCCTTCTCGGCGGAGGTGGTGGTGAGAGGGAGACACTCGGGCAGCTCTACGCCGCGCAGATTGCCAGTCTCATCTCCACCAGAGACCCCGAAGATCGTAGGACGCTGGTTCTGGGCTTGGGACTCAACAAGGTCGACACCGAGAGGGAGGCCTTCTTTGACACGGTTGAGCTGATACAAAAAGTGCTATGAGATCCGGTCTCGAAAGGGTTCATGGAAACTATTCAATCCAGGAAGAGATGGGTTTTAAGGCTTGGCCGTGTCGGGTCGAAGGCGGCCATATTGGCGAAGACGATCGCCTGAGAGACCGGATGCTCACCTTCTTAAGGGAACCTCGAGCCGGAAAAAAGGCGAATGCACTTTATTCTGCGCTGCTTGTGATCATTAGGCCAGACAAGGGCATCACAAGTCACTCGCATTTTCGAAAAGTTTGCACTTGAACTCTCGGGGATAGAAAAGCAAATAGCTGAACCTAGCAAAGCAAGTCTAAAGAACGGCCGCGTTGATATGGAACAGCCTCGCTCTGCTGCGTGCGTAGCTTGAAGCAAGACGAAATGCAACTCGAGCTTGCGCTCTACCTCGTTTCACCTGGGCTTAGGAGTGTAACGTCTCGAAATAGATTGCGCAAGAACAACTGTACATGCTGTCATTTCTGTCGCTTCCGATGAACCGCCAGGGTCAGCTTTCTTTTTCCCACGGGGCACCCGACAGCTACGGCTGTGGCGGTGAGCCGGGGAAGCAGGAACAGCGGCACTGTAAATCCACCACCCAGCCAACCTCCTTTTCCCCACGCTCGACTAACACCCGTACCTGATAGGCGAGCAGGCCAGAGGGGGCTCTCACCGTCCCCCGGGAAGACGAGCCGTGAGGACCCGACGGGCTGGGACGGATCGGGAGCACTGATAGGGCACACAGGTCCACCCCCCCCTGAGCGACACTCTGCCCGGCGGGACGGGGATGTAGCGGGCGGCTTCCGGCATGCGAGTGGGTAGTCGGTCAAAGCTAGGGTCCGGCAGCGTTTCGCTATCGCCGACAAAAAGGAAAGAAGAGGCAGGCAGCAATGGCGGTCAGACGACGGGAGGGCGCAGCCGCGGACGACGCGGGAGGGGAGAGTGCACGAAAGGTGGGCAGGCCGAAGGTGGCCGCAAAATAAGTTGAGAAGTTTCCTGTAATAGTAGTGGTGGTGGTGGTGGACTAGGTAGCCCGGACAGTCTGGGTCTAGAGTGATAAGACGCCGGCTTTCTCTTCCAGGTGTATTTCGAGAGATGCCCGGACAAAGCAATCCTACACTCACCGCGCAGCGCGGGACAACGTTGGTAGAACCTGGAAAAGAGACCACAAAAGAAAAGACTAACGTTGTATGTGTGTAGGCGCGCCCCCTCAGTACTTGTGCGTCTTTGCTTAACAGCTTGGGATTCCTTTTGACGAATATGTCGAGGAAAGATCCTCCCTCCCCTCGACCACCACCAAACCCACCGCCGAGTCCGAGTTAACGACTGGGCCTGCAGCATCTGGTCTACAGAGTGTGAGTTCCGGTTCCCGTCCAGTTGAGATTTGGTACCTAACACTTCTCCAGGGGCAGGCCTGTTTTTGCTTATCGAATCGAACAAAGGACCAGGTGCGGTAGGAGGGATGAGACAGTTCTTCGTGCGAGGAAAGGGGCAATGTCATGGAGAAGCCAGTCGCAGCAGAGAGCCGCGCGATGCGCCGCCGAATTAATATACAAGACCACCCATCACCAACTCAGCAGTCACTCACAGCTTTGCCTTCTCCTTGAGCACCCACGCCCCGTCCCGGACCTCAAACTCTCTGCCCTTCTTCCACCCGAGCCACGCCTCGAGCGCCTCCTCGCCGCCCTCGCCCGGCGTGAGCGGGACACCCGCGTACCCTCCCCCTTGGACGCCGGGCCCCTGGCCGCGTCTCGGGTCTCCCTCCTTGCCCTCGTCCACGGCCAGACAAGGCGTCTCGACCAACGTGACGGCCGGCCTCTGGTCCCCTTCCCTCCCCGTCTCCGTCTCGAGCTCGTGATACTCCAACACGGGCGTGCAGCACGCGTCCGTCCCGTCGAACACCGCCTCCCACTCGCTCCGCGTCCGGCCCCTGAAGGTGTCTGTGAAGAGCTCCCTCAGCTCGCCCCACCTCTCCCGGTCGAACCTGTTCTCTTCCCAACCCTTGCCGGCCAACCCCAGCCCCTTCATCAACGCCAGGAAGAACTGCGGCTCCAACGCCCCGACCGCGACGTACTTGCCGTCCTTGGTCTCGTACGTGTCGTAGTAGGGACACCCGCCGTCCAGCATGTTCCTCCCCCTCCCGTTGTCCCCCAACGTGTTCTTGAGCGCGAACCGCGGGAACGTCGCGAGGTACGACGACCCGTCGACCATGTTCGCCTCGACCACCTGCCCGGCCCCGCCGTTCCGCGCCCTCGCCAGCAGCGCCATCAGGATCCCCTGGAACAGCACGGCCCCGCCGCCCGCGAAGTCCGCGAGGATGTTCCACGGCGGGTGCGGCTTCTCGCCCTCGCGGCCGAGCAGGCTGAGCGCCCCCGAGACGGCCAGGTAGTTGATGTCGTGGCCCGCCATGTCCCTGTACCGCCCGTCCCTCCGGAACCCCGTCATGCGGCCGTACACCAGGCCCCGGTTCGCCTGCCTCAGGACCTCCGGGCCCAGGCCCAGCTTCTCGAGCACGCCCGGGCGGAACGGGTCGATGAGCACGTCGGCCTCGGCGGCCAAGCGCTTTACGAAGGCGACGCCGGCGGGCGACTTGAGGTCCACGACAACGGAGGCCTTGCGACGAGCCAGCATGTCCGCCGTGGCCTGGAGACCGCGGTCGACGCGAAGGACGGAGGCACCGGCGTCGGCGAGGAGCATTCCGGCAAAGGGCCCCGGCGCGAGGCCGGCGAATTCGAGGACTTTGATCCCTATGAGGGGCGGGGGGGCAACCATCTTTGCGTGTTCGTGGCGCTATGCTGTGACGACCAGGAAAGGATGGGTATTGATTATGAGGTCGAAACTGTGCAGCCAAGATGTACCAAGGTGAAGATATCTACATGGGAAGTACAATACAAAAAGCCAACAAACACCAAAGCCAGGAGCGTGCAGTCATGAATTAGTAGATGAAGTTTAGTGTAATCGGCAAAAGCCAGAGTTGGAGACGCCCCAAAAAGCCGAGGCAGCGTGCGCCTGTGGGCGGGTGTGTTGGAGGTGTGCTGCGCTGCGCTACGCTGGGGCCAATGGAACACCAAAAAAGACATGCACCTGGGGACGGGGGGGGGGGATCCCGAACTGCGTCAGTGAGTCTGCATCAGAGGAGTGTGGGGTCACCGACGGTGAGCTGCTTGCTCCATTCGGATTGCCGGCCATGGACCGATCGAGGCGACGCACGCCCCAGTAGGAGCCAGACGAGCAAAATGGATGACCGGATGCCCAACATTGTGGCGATGCGTCGAAGAATCTCCCGTTCCTCAGACTTTAGGACTGTTTTGCGACCTGTTCCCGCGGTCGCAGAATAACGAAAATGGCAGCATTCGAACCGCCAGCTTCGGCTCTACAATGCTAGAGAAAAAGCGCAAAAAAATTGGTAGCTTCTCTTTGATTGAGCGTGTCATCCTTAGTGCAGGGGCCATGCTACTGTGAGACTGTTAGTGACTGTGACTCGAACTCATGCACTCTGGGATATAGCTTACATCTTCTCTGTATCGTTTCAAATTGACCAAATGCCCGAAGGCGAGATTTGCGGGTGTTTGGTCTACTATATACCTACAGTGTGTCAGGTGGGCCACTCTTTGTCAGCCAACCAAGCTGGGAATGAGTGGGTACACATTGCTGTACGTAGCACCTCCCCTAAGCAGCTTCAACAGCAGCTACAATGCCAAGCTAATCCTTGCGCTGTCCCAGACCGACCTGATGTTCGTATTGGAAGCTCCTCCACCTACAACAACACGACGGCAACTCAGCATTATTCTCCTCGACCAGCAATGGCAATACGGCTGCCGTACTGCAGTGGCCTAGATGGCATCGGCGGCTGCAACCCATTTGTAGTGCCACGCCAGGCCATCCATTATCTGCTCCGTGCTTGAGTGCCTAGCCAAGCAGCACATCCTCCATCACGACCGGAAACCAGGTACCGTTGGCAACGTCGGCCCCAAGAACGAGGATTCCTGGTGAGAATGTTCGCAATAATAATAGAGACGCAACCTCGACTTCCCCGTGGGGTTAACATGTTCTCTCTCCAGTTCGTATTTACATATTAGTATCATCGTCCCGTCGCATCCTCTACGGTTTAGTCACCGCGATGCCTTGCTGGACGTCAAATAGAACGGCTCTTGTGGCTGTGGAGGCAGAGAGGCTGGGGAACGGCGAGAGCATAGCGAACGCCATAAACTTGGAGCTGTAATTTCGGATCTTTGTTCTTCATTCGAGGTATCGTAAGATGTTTGTTGAGGGGGAAACGCACTAGAATATAGGTAGAGTACGCGCCATGCCCATGTGGCCAGTCCTTCATGCCTACCTGTGCTACTTGGGGTGTTGGCTCAGACTCGGATAGCAAGAACCACGCTGATTGCCTCGGGAAGAGTCGTTTTGCTAACGACGGTTGGCACAAATGTCAGAAGCAACAGCATTACAATATCGAGGTTGGGGCGAATAAATGCAGCCAAGCCAATCCCGATTCGACGCAGAAGGTGATCATCCCAATTAGTCCAGTCGAACTTTCTGCTTTATCTAGCAAGATCGCCCACATATTTTACACTCCAGTTAGGAGCTTATAATTACTGGTTTGATGGTACGAATAAGGAAATAGGAGGCCTGGATGCCTGAGATTGCAGTAATCAACCTTCGTCGTCTAAGATTCCGCCCTCCCCCCTTCCTCATTTTTATTCTCCATCTACTTCCACGCAGTTTTGCACCATAATCCCGCAGTCGCAAGGGAAATAAAACCACACCATTGAAATCTACGGGTTCTATAACATAATGTGCAGATGGAAATTGGCAAAAAAATTGGTAGCTTCTCTTTGATTGAGCGTGTCATCCTTAGTGCAGGGGCCATGCTACTGTGAAGAAGTCAGTACTCTGGCTCGAACCCGTAGCCTTTGGAAAGGGGGATAGAACTTACATCTTCTCTGTATCGTTTCAAATTGACCAAATGCCCGAAGGCGAAGATTAGACCACGTTTTGCTGGCTATGTAGGATAGGGGCCCGTGGCTGGATGGTTGCCTGGCGAGGCAACGGACAGGCAGGCAGGGGAAGGAGGAAGATCACCACCTCAGGCAGGACTTATGTATACGGGCACGGACGGGCACGTCTGCCTCGCCGACCAGAATGCTTACAAAGTTAGGTATGTACGGAGTACCTATGCTGTCCGCACCGAGGTCGACGTTATAATTGGCATGGGCTTCTCTCATCGTCTTGGCTTGAGTTTCTCTCCGTTCGGGGGGGGGCGTCCAAGGCTTCGCTGCTGATATCGAGTGGAAAGCATGTGGCAAAACAGCAAAGTATACAGTTACACAAAAGGTATCGTACAGTCTCTCAACGGCGGGACCACCCTTCCCCTTCAACCCAACCCAGCGTACATAGCCGACTCACAGGTTCATCGAAACCCCGGGATCGACGCCGTTCAGCACCTCCACCGTCTCCTCCCACAGCCGCTCCTGCATCTGCCCCCCTTCTTCCCCCTGCATGAGCTTGGGGAACTCGACGACGGCGCAGTCGCTCATGTACCGCCCGTGGGCCTCATCGCCCGCGAACGCGGCCGCCATCAGGCACCGCGAGCCGACCTCGGCCGACCGAGCCAGCAGCTTCATGCCGAGCTTGATGATGATGGTGAAGGGGAACGGTATGTGGCGGAACAGCTCTGTCGCGCAGAGGCCCGGGTTTAGCGTCGTCACCTGCACCCTGCCCTTGTCCGACGCGTCCGCCGCGATGGCCATCTGCCGCCCCAGGATAATCTGCATCAGCTTCGTCGTGTTGTACCGGTCTGTCAGGCTCTTGTTGGTGTTGAGCGCCTTGTAAATGTCCTCGGCGTTGCGTTCTCGGAACTTGGCCTGCGGTTTCACCGGGTGAGACATTGCCACCGATTTCCCTCACCTCTTCTAAAGATAGAAACAGATACCCGTAGCTACCTAGGAGAGGAAGGGGGGGGGATGGGGTCAACTCACCAACTGACTCGCTTCCGACGCGGTGATGACAATCTTGGGCGTCACGTTGTGCGTCTTCCCCGTCCGCCGCAGCACCGGAAGCAGCTTGAGGCCCAACAGGAACGTGCTCAGCACGTTCACCGTGATCGAGCTCTCCCACCCCTCGGCGTCGACCCTATTGTTTGTCGCGATGCTCGCGTTGAGCAACACGTAGTCCAGCCGCGGCAGCTTGTCCGCGCGCGCCGCAAACTCTTTGACGCTGTCGAACGACGCCTGGTCAAGCGGCCACACCTCGAGGACGCCGCGCCGGCCCGTCGTCAGCTCAATGTCCGTCTTGGCCGCCTCGCCCTTGTCGGTGCTGCGGACCGCGAGGATCACCTTGGCGGCGTGGAGCCGCACAAAGTGCCGCGCCGCCTCGAGGCCCAGGCCGACGTTGGAGCCCGTCACGATCACAGTGCGGCCCGCGCAGTCCTCGACCGGGTAGGGCAGCTTCTTGAACTGGGAGCGGACGAAGTCTATAGGATTCATCTTTGCGAGTTTTCTTCAGCGAACTCTGGGCTAGACTTGAAATCCCCGTGTCGTTCCAGCTGGCTTCTTGTTGCGATGGATGATTACCGGCGGTAGTTGATGATATCTCTTTGATTCGGGAGATACCACTTACATGTGCGTATGAAACAAAACGGCGGGGAAGAAATGAATCAATGATGAAAGGGAGGTCTAGTGAGTTTATCAACCGGCAGATGAACTCCTCCTCCTTCACACACCCCCCAGACATCCCTCCCAGGGGTTAGATTCCCTCCCTCCACTTGGGAGCTCCAAGCTTTCCGGCCCGTTTAATGTGGTGGGGGTGTATGGAGCACGAAAGTTACCCTGATGCTTCCCGCTATATCCAGGAAATGTTTCACCCGGCTTCCAGCAAACAGGGCACTGACCGATGTGGAACACAGGACGCTGCGTACTTCTAGCGCCCTGTAACACGGACTGGAGATCTGGCGGTCATGGTTGTAGCGTTTTGCACGGACTGCGGGTGTCTGTCAACGTGCCCCAAAGTCCCCAGTTCCCGGAGACGTATCCGTACCCTTCCCCCCCCCACCCTCTTCCTCATGCGACGACCTCGACCAATATCCCGCTTGGACGGTCTCCGTTGTGTTGGCAGTTTAGGTCTGGACTCCATACAACATGCATAGCAGGTCGATCGATTCATTGGGGATTGTGGTGGCAGGCCCGATGGAAGCTTGAATCAGTAATGCATGGTGCGCCCATCACACACACGCACGCGTCCTCATTGTTACTGGACATCGAACCAGCCAAGTGCGCCAACCATTTGATCATGGATGAATATGCGCCCAAAGGCCATCCAACCCCGATTCCCGACGCTTGTCTTCGCTAGGTTTCGCAAACCTGATTGACTCGCTTAGACTTCGATCACATCTTCAACTAAGGGGAACTACACCACACTGATAGAATAGGACCCATGGAGCTAGAACATAAGTTTTCATTGCTACCGCCACCTCGCTATAGCCTCTTTGGCCATCTTGACCCAGTCTTCATCTCAGAAACAAATTTTTGCCACTTTCATTACAGGACTATCACCGTAACTGCCGCTGTCCAACTGTCTACTGCCTTCCACGCCTCCAGGGATCCCGCCGACGACATGTGGGAGGATTTCACTACCTGAACGCCGCGCTCCTTCTTTTCTGTGCCCCCGGAAGCATGGGGCGGCCAGTATCTCAACGGGCAAAGTTCTAGTGCTTCTCGGAAGCCGTTTGTTTATGTCGTATCGTGGCTCTACTGGACCTGACTGACAATCTCGCTGGCCTTGCCAAGAGACTCCACCATTTGCTGGCACTCCTTTCTTCTGCGGATGGTGAAGTCGCTCTCCTTGAGCAGGTCATCCAGGGTGTCGGTGCGGTACATGTTCTCCAAGAGCTCCTTCTGCATCTCGTCCTTGGTGAATCTGTCACGTCTGTCAGCTCGCCGAAACCCATCAGCCACAATTCTTGTTTGACTTACTGGACGAGGGTAAGCATGATGGCCTTGGGCACCATGTCGATCATGGTACGCCTCACGATGTTGTAGTAAGAGGAGATAAGCAGCTCTAGATATTCGTGTTAGCCAACATCCCACACATCAGCGCATTGGAGACGTACTAATGACTTCAACCTCAATGTTCTCCCGCTCCGAGAGCGTTCCGGAGGCCTTGAGTGTTGGCGGGGGAGCCTCCATGGCGGCTGCCTTCTTCTTGTTCTTCGCAGCAAAGAAGCTGCCAAAGAAACCACCGTTCGCGGGATCCTCTGGCACTACCGGGCTAGACGCTCTGGGAGTACTGCCTGGCAGAGGCTTGCCGGTCTTGGGGTCAACCTGGACGGGCTTAGGGTTGTAGCGCTCGTTGACCATGGCCATGGCTCTGTGGCCGTTCAGGAAGTCAGGGTGGCCGGTGTTGATGTAGCACGCCTCCATGGCGACCAGGTCCTTGACGAGCTTGTTGGTAGGCTCCATGGCCTTCTTGAAGAAGTTGATGACCACGGTGTGAACCTTCTCCTTGAGCGAAGGATACCTACGGTACAGAGTCTTGCCCAGAAGCTGCGACAGAATGCGCACCAGCTCGTCATAGACGAGAGACACACACTTCAGACTGGGGTCCTCCAGGCGCTTGATCTGCTGCTTCACAATCAACTCGAAGGCAGTAGTACCGACGAAGAGGGCAGGGGAAGAACCGGAAGAGTTGTACAGTATGGTGCGGATGTCGACGTCCTTGACCACATCAAAGGGGTCCACAGCCTTCACACCGTTGGAGTACAGCTCGTGGAACACGAAGCTGATTCTGGCACCGCCTGACAACTCCGTGCTCGATAGCTCCGTGTTGTTACCATCCAGTACTGTCCGCCACTCGTTGGTGAACTCGGTGATGATGTTAAGCACGATGTTTGCGCTGTTGCCCAGCATGCTGGGTCCCAAGCTCTCCAATTCGGCAGTGTACTTTTGCAACGAGCTCGAGATGCGGGCCTTGATATCCGGCAGTGTCTGTTTGATGTGCATCATCAGGATAAGGTTGAGTTTCCTGGCCAGATAGGGTGTCCCGCAGTAGGAGCTCTTGTTTCTGTACGCCTTGTGGTTGTCGAAGAAGTTCTTCTCGTTTTCCAAAGCCGCCTGGATTGGCTTCTTGTTGTCGATGTCTCGCTGGCCACGGTTTACCACAGGAACGTACCCCAACCGCAGGGGAATGATACGTCCAGCCAGAATATCGACGACATCAGTGCCATCGTCCATGAGGTCCACCTTTGTGAGAACACCGATCGTTCGTTGACCCTCGGGATCGACCTCCCGTGCAAGCTTCAGCCCGTCAGAATTGGCCAGGTCGATGTTGGCAGCAGTGACGGCGAGGACGATGGCGTTGGACTTGGAGATGTACTTGAGGATCATGTCGCGGATCTGGCGCTCGATGTCTCGAGGCTGGTCTCCCACGGGCACTCTGGTCAGACCAGGCAAGTCGACCAGGGTCAGAGTAAGGACGTTCGGGGAGTAGACTCTCAGGTTGATAGGAGCGGGCGAGATGCCTGCGTTGCGGCCGACCTTGGCCTCGGTTTCCCTGCTAATCTCATCCCGAATCTTGTTGAAGTCGTAGAACTTCTGCCCGGGGATGTGGAGGAACTCGCCCCATTCGTCGGCGTTGGCTGCCTTGTCGGTGCTGTTTTCCACCTCCTCGATGCCGTTTTGTGAAGTCGCGGGGCGGTTGATGAGCTGAAGGACGAGAGGTCGACGAGTGCAGATACCAGAGCCTCGAGGCAAGCTGCATAACACAATCTTGTTAGACGCTCCCAGAACCCCGAGAAACATGTGATGGCGGGGCAGAGGGGGAGGGGGGTTGCCACACTCACAAGTCTCTTCCTACAATGTTCTCCAAGACGGAACTCTTACCGCTGGACTGACTGCCAACGACGACTATTTGAGGGAGATCGATGGGGTTGGTGACGCCGACTGTTGTGAAGACATCCTGGAGCTTGTTCACGAGCCTGTCGAAGCGCGCAGCGCACAGTTAGCTTCCGGCATGGGTCACGCAGTGTCGGGCATCATCACGTACGTGATCAAGGCGGGATCCGAGATACCGCCCTGGCTGGAGAGGGACTGGGGCGCGCTCATTATTGCGATGCGGCCGGCGCTCTTGAACGATGCGGTCGTGAGACGGATGGGTGTTGAGGATCAAGTCGAGGACAGATTCCTTTGTGGTTAAGTGTCCTGTCGCAGATGGCTCCTGAATCGCGGTACGTGGAAGAAGCCGGAAGGGGGGGGCTCGAAGCGAGGACGATCGGTAGCTTGGGGCGGGGGACCTGATGGAGCTCAAGTGGTGATACCCCCTGCGTTGTCGACCGCGACGGGTATTTATATCAGCAAAGATGTGAGGTTGTCAAGCAAGTTGCGAGTTTAGGGTGCTTGGTTGGGTTGGGAAGGGTTGGAGAAGACGTCGCAAGCACCCAGAAGTATGGTCTGTCAAGAGCCTAGCACACGTTGCTGCCCTGAGGGTGTGCCTGGGATCCCTGACGCACCAGCCACATGCGTTCGGTCCCCACCGGTGTCGTAGGCCCCTGTCACTCTGCCGACGACAGCAACTCAGCAGCGGTTGGCGGGGACGTTGGGCTGATGGGATGCTTGGATACCTCCCACTTGGGCGCAGATGACTCACGTGATCGACTAGTCTGTATCGGGGACAGCTTCAGCACACCTTATTTGTGCCTACAAGCTCCGTCCTGCGTTATTATAGGGGGGCGGGTGCGTCGGTGAGTGAGATGCTGCTGGATGAAGAATACAGGTGCCTAGCTGCGTACGTCACTCGAGCCGCGTAAGTTGCGGTACAGTGTCGACGACGTCGCAACATAGCACGCACGCGATGTCTTGTTTGATTACCTACTCATTTGGCAGTTCTGTTGCGATGCATGATTTTGGAGGGACTGGATGAGCCTTGTCTCGGTAATGGTCCCACTACTCGGTACAACATGTTGCATTAAAAGTGTCAACTGAACTGAAATTGAGGCCAGAGTTTATTTGGAGGGTGGGATGTTCTCCCTCCGATCACTCCCAACGGATAGCCGTCACGATTATTCTCGACATGCTGCGTCTCTTCTGCGGCTAAGAGCAAGATACTGCAACAAGTGCATGTTGTTTGGACCGGGGTTCTTTAGTGAGAGCGTCCGGACACAAGCGGCAAACGACGGTAATGAACCGGCAGAGATACTGACACCAGGACAGCTCTGGCGATGCGCTCGAGACCCCTCGGGCAAACTGCATGTTCATCCACACTTCGGGATACTTCCACGACAGAGCAGCTTGTCTTGTTGCTTTGCAGCGGGACGTACTTGGCAAGTAACCAGGTGCGGCGTGTGTCCGCTGCGCCGACTGATAAGCTACCTACTGCCTCTTCTCTCTGTGATGTAGTTTCAGTGCTCGGTGTCACAAAAAGCTAGGTACAGAGCAAGCAATTCTGAGTTGCGACGTACTCGGCATGTTCATGACTACCAACCTACCTAACCAACGGTAGAGAGGGAGACATTACGATGCATGTGACCTCCCATTCCCCTCAGACCTATCTGAGTCCATCTTCGATGGGATCCGTCTTGCATATGCAACATATGAGCCGGTTCGCATTGGTGCGTTAGTGAGCTTCACTGTCTTAGCGCCCCGCCAGTGAACCGGCCCTCCAACCCCCCCAGTAAGCAGGTCATCCGTCTCCACCCTCTCGTGTGGAGGGACGGCAACAAGCCCAATCAAACGGCATCCCGTCATCTACCTCTCCCCGCTTGCCCCAGTGCTCGCCCAGTCAGGGTGGTACAGCAGCGTGCGGCTGCCGGCCACGGGTCCCTACCTGGCAGGCTAGTTAGCGGCCTGCCGTAGAAGGCCGGAGGTACCAGACTACCTACCTACCCAGAGTAATGTGCCTATCTGAGAGGTAGGTACCTAAGGTAGCCTCACCTCGATGTATAACCTCTATCATCTGGCAGTCCCGAAACCTGCACCTACGACCTCCAACCCTCAAAGCTTCATTCACCTTCCACTTCACATCCTACGTCCACCTCAACGCACTTTTGGTTTGACTCCCAGACCTTCGATTCTCCCACGCACCTCGCCTGCCTCGCCTTGCCGCACCGAACATCCGCACGTCCGTCCGCCCGCGCTACCGTACACCACCGCCTAACCCGACCTTACGAACGACCCTCCTCTGAACCCGTCCCGTAATCAAACATCTAGCGACAAAGCACTCGCCACAACATTCCTACGTACCCGGGCGTCTCCGTTACCCCCAAGATATCGACCTACGAGAGCAACCGCGGGTCCTTCCCGCGGTAACAAAGGCCGATCTGGACCCCAACTCCAATACAGCTCCTAATTCCCACCCCATCATCACCGACCAGCCTCTATCCACCCCGCCGACTATTCAGCCATCTTCCAACCCAGCTTTCCCGCCAGCCCCCGCGGCTTCCCGGCCCTCCTCTTCTGACGACACCGCATCTTCGAGCCCCTACAACCCAACCAGTCCACAACATTCCTCGGCTGTCCTCGGCGCGATAGAACCTCCCTTGGCGCCCCGTCAGGTCTTGGGCCGTAGACAACGAGCCGATTCCGACTCGGATCGGGGAGACTCTCTTGTGACGTCTGCGGGCGCCAGTCGACCCGCCTCTCATCCTCCCAAACGCAGAAGAGGAGACTCCGCCATGATTTCAGACGGCGATGGAGCTGCTTCGAATGGAACGTCCAGGACGTATTCCAACGGTACCAGGATGGAGGCGCCGGTGACCGCCTCGGCCACCAACGGTGCTCGCAAAGCCGCCGCCTTGAACGGCTCATCCCGTGCCGAGAAGGAAGTCCCACCACCCGCCCCTTCAACCTATTTCGGACACGATCGAGAGGAGGTCACGCGAATACTCATACAGGCATTGTCCGATATGGGATACCGTGGGGCTGCTGAGAGCGTCAGCAGGGACAGTGGCTATGAGCTGGAGAGCCCGACCGTCGCCTCCTTCCGCAACGCCGTGATCGGCGGTGGGTGGAGCGAAGCTGAGGAGCTTCTGTTCGGGGCCGTCATGTCCGACGACCGAGGCCAGCAAGGGAATGGCCTGGTGTTAGCACCCGGATCTGACCGAAATGTGATGCGATTTTGGCTGCGGCAACAAAAGTTTCTCGAGCTTTTGGAGCAGCGTGACACCGGCCGGGCTCTTATGGTGCTGCGAACCGAACTGACGCCGCTCTACCAAGACACCCAAAAACTCCACTTCCTCTCCAGTCTCCTCATGTGCCAGTCTACGGAAGATTTGAAGGCCAAGGCCGAGTGGGATGGAGCTCACGGTCAGTCAAGAAAGGTCCTGCTATCGGAACTCTCAAGTGCGTATCCCTTGTCCCTTGATGATGCTTGTGCTGTGCTCATTACCCTTGTAGAATGCATATCACCCTCAGTCATGCTGCCAGAGAACAGGCTCGCCGTACTATTGCAACAGGTGAAGCAAAGTCAGATAGACAGCTGTCTCTGGCACACAACCGCGTCATCGCCGTCGTTGTACTCGGACCACTACTGTGAACGGAGTCATTTTCCTACGGAAGTCGCGCTGGAGCTCACAGACTTGACTGGCGAGGTCTGGCAGGTGGTGTTCTCGCACGACGGGCAGCGTCTCGCTGCGTGCGGAGATGGTGATACCGTCGTCATTTGGGATCTGCCCTCATTCACCGTCTCTCACATCCTCCGGCCGCACGCTCAAGGTGTCGGCGGTTTATCGTGGAGCCCCGACGACTCGATGATAGTCACATGCTCGCAGGACAAATACGCACGACTTTGGGACACAGCGGTATATACTCTCCCCGTTGTGTAAGTAGGATTGCAACGCTGACTCGGATTAGACCGGAGATATGATCCTGAAGCTTGAGCGATTTGATGAGCCGGCCAGCGGCTGTGTCTGGGCGGCGGATAGCAAGACGTTCATCACCGGATCTCTGGATAAGGACCACGGCTTGCGCACCTGGAGTACCTCGGGGGAGATGTTGTGCGAATGGGGCAAGAAGCACAGGGTGCAAGACATTTGCGGTTCGCCGGATGGCCATTGGCTCGTTGCAGTCGACGATGCGCAGAAGATCCATGTTTACAACGCCTTCACACGCGAGCTCGAGTACGAGATGGAGGTCAAGTCTCGGCCGACCTGCGTGAGCATTAGCGAAGACTCGCGCCATTTGCTCCTTAACAAGAAAGATGGAGAGCTTCAGCTGATTGATCTGGTAAACCGGACGTCAGTACAAAAGTTCCTCGGCCACACCGGAGGCGAATACATCATTCGCAGCGCTTTCGGAGGTGCTAATGAAAGCTTCGTTGTGAGCGGTAGTGAAGGTAAGTTGGGTTTTGGTCGTCTAAATGGCAACACGCGTGCTAACCTCTGGGGGATTAGATGGCAACATTCTTATCTGGCACAAGAACAGCGGGGCTGCGGTTGAGAGGCTCGAAGGGCACCAGCCTCGGACGAATGCTGTCGCTTGGAACCCTGCAGATCCATGTATATTGGCCTCGTGTGGCGACGACGGCAAGGTTAAAATGTAAGTTCACGACATCGCCATCGACTGCACTCTCACTGACGTTGCATAGCTGGTCGAACAAGAGCAAAAGTGCGACTCTCAGATCATTACACAATGGAGCGTCTCGGGGGTCGAACGGCTGGAGTGCAGAGGAGCGCACTGGAGACGAATAGGATCCTCTAGTCAAGCTGGAGAGTGTTAGTCCGTACTGACCAATAGCTCCCGGCAGGCATACTGGAGCATAGATAAGAGGAGGGGCCAGAACCGGAAGAAACCCCCTTCATCAACATGTCACGGTGTCTCGGCGTATTTTTGGGTTGGGATACAGGAGTGAGTCTGGCATGTTGCGATTAGAACGATTGATATTATATAATCGGGTATTGAGACTGCCATTGCAATGCAGGAGCTTTCATATGATGTTATTTCCATGATGCGAGTGCCAACCCATTGGGGAGTAACGACCGCCCCTGGGATCATCCTCCCCCTATGTGCCGTTTACTTTGGTTCGTCTCTGCTCCTTCTGGCGCATGGGCCTTGGTCAGTTTGGCGGAAGGTGCTGTATCATACAGTGCATACTAAACGCCGATGCTTCCTGCGTATCCTGGGAGAAGCTTGGCCATAGACCTTTCGGTTCCAGAAGGAGCGGTTCGTTGTGTGAGAGTCTCGTATCAACCTTGGTTCCGGATACAACTGTTGCCTTTCCTGGCCTCTTCCTCGTCACCCACACCCATCGGCTGCCAGGAGTCCTCAACGGCGTCTTCTACCGCTGTATTTCGACTCTCTCTACATATCAACGCCGTCTATTTTATCCATTAAGCTCTCCAGAATGTCTTTCCCTCCATCACTTACCACGGAAAAGCCAGCCAAGAATGGACGCAACTCAACGGAGACAGTGCACCAAAGACCTAGTATGCTGGGGACTGTTCGTTCGCACAAGTGGCTCGCCAAGCAGAAGCCACATATTACCAACGAAGCCGCATGTTGTCCTTGCGTCGTATACGCCCGCACTGCGGAGAGACTCGAACGAGTCGCCTACGACGAAGATCCCCTGGCTCCACCTTCAGGGGCCTGCAACAGCCCTTGCTGGTCTTGTTGCCTGAGCTCTGCAAGTAAGTTGGGTCATTGCAGGAGCCCTCAAGCATCGCCTGACTGTCATAGTATGTAACTGGAAGAAGCCGCTCCGCGATCAACGTGGCGATATTCGGGATCGCTATGCCATCACTGGCAGTGTGGAAGATGACGATGTCAACGCTTGCGCGCACCCGTTCTGGACTCTTATGCTCAATCACAACGAGGTCTTGATACGAGAGAAAATCTGCCGGGACCTCAAAACATATCCCTTTTCTCCGGGCCCTCCGCCAAAGGAGATCCGCCGCTTCAAGGCTCAGCCAGACAGCCCTTACAAGTCACCCTCGCAAATGCAGATGAGGAGCAAAAGTCTGCCAAAGATCTTGGAGTTGCCAGAATCCGGTAACTCAACGGGGAGGCACGAGCCGCCTAGCGTGTCGACAAGCCCAAAGTTGGACAAGGTTGAGCCAGAGACCAGCTCTCAGTCGCCACCTCCTAGGGATCACATGCGCAACGATACTCCTGCGAGATCTCCCGACGTCCTGCGAAGTCCTAATCTGGACCCCCAAGATCCTCGCGTAACAGTGGCTGACTTTGCGGAACCCCATCGGCTCAGCCAAGACCCTAAGAAGCCAGTTGGAACAAGGCGATATCCCCATACTGTTCACAACGATCCTCTTTTTGGGATTGCCGAAGAGGTTCACCTGCATACCGTCCATGACGACCCTACGATGAGAGTGGCACGCCCGCTGGTTCCTCATCGAATCATAATAGATCCAAAGACATCAGTGTCAAAAGCGACGGCTCCTCACAGCGTCCATGACGACCTCACTGTCAAGATGGCTGGCGAGCCAAAGCAACATTCGGTTCATAAAGACCAGGCCAGCAATATTGCCAATCCCGTTTACGATCACAGGCTCAGCCAAGACCACGTGGCCCCGGTGAGCACACGAACAAACCCTCACAGTGTTCATGATGACCGGACAGTGGGCGTTCCTGGACAGCCAGCTTCTCATCCCCTCAGCGGGGATCCAATCGTGGCTCAGCCAGAGCAAGCCGCTCCTCACAGCGTCCATAATGACCCTGCGGTCAAGGTTACCGAAGGCGAACCGAAGCAACATACCATGCAGGCCAGCGCCGCGGCCAGTGCACCCGAGAAGAAGCCGAGTCCGCACCAGCTCAGAGACATTGGCCGTTCTGCAACAGCCCCTGCAGAGCTTGACAACAAGTCTGCTACGGGTAGCATCGATGGTTCCGCACAGGCAGCAGGAGAGAGCAAGTAATAGGGAGGAGCTAGCAAACCGCCTGACAGCCTTTGTGATTAAAAACCATGGCTGCGATTCCTAGAGCCACTCTCTATAGTCCACTGGTAGTATTTCGTATAAGCATAGCTTAATGATGAATTTTTGTCTTCACGACGAAATGCGCGCAGTGTCGTTGGAACAACCCGGTCGTGGGTGGAGCTGCCATGCATGATGTGACGTTATAGCGAGTCCTCGGAGACGAGAGATATCTCAACACGGTTGACGTGTGCTGCCACTGCGTTCTGATGGACTGAAACCCCAACTAGGCATTTCGTGCGTATTTCATGGTCTGATTTCAGCTGATGGCTGTCCCACCTCACCACCCACTTTTAAGACACTCGGCAAAGAACTTCATTAGGGGAAACATCTCGTCCCGATCACGGGGCATAGCCACATCTTTCCTCTTCCACTTGACGAGTCTTACGTCGAGGAACTCTTCCTTGACGGCGTCGAATGCGTCGTCGTCAAGCTGGACAAGGCAGGCTTTTGTCTTGCACTTGCCGCGCGCGCTGATGGTAGGGACCATGGACTGCGGCAAGGGCCCACCGATGGAGAGGACGCCCTTGAGGGTGTTCCCGTCAAAGTGAGCGTCGGTGTTCCTCTTTGGTTCGGCTGCCGGCGCGTCGGTCACGTCGACGACCTGGGGCCCGAGGCGGAGCTGCGAGGCGATGCCTAGTGCCAAGGAGCCGCCCTGGCCGAAGCCGAAGAGGATGATGTCGCTGGGGTCCCAGCCGCAGCGCGCAATGAGGGTCTCGCGGATGAGGCGGTCGACAACGAGAGCGTACGACCTGGAGAAGCCCGGGTCGGGGGAGATGGAGTCCGTGGAGGGGTCGAAGGTGATGTCGTCGCCCCAGTGGAAGTGGCGGGCCCCGGCGCCGACGGAGGCCGAGAGGCCGTCGTCGGGGAGCATGGACGGGGGCAGTGGCGAGGGCCCGCGGACGGAGATGGCGAGGACGCCGGGCAGGGACATGGCCCTGGCGAAGGAGGCGAAGGGGGCTTCGGAGTCGCCCAGGCCGTGGAAGAGGATCAGGATCGCGGTGGTGGACTCGGGCGGGTTGGGAAAGGAAAGGGACAGGGGGAGAACGGGCTGGATGGGAGCAAAGTCCTCCGGGGTCGGGATCCGGGCAGGCATGACGACTTGTGCGTCAACGGGGTTCCTTGGCGTTGGGGTGTGATCTCCAAGTCTGTGGGTGGGTGGGTGATCTAGATCTCGGCAATTGTCTCTGGGGATCTCGGCCAAGGATCCAACGGCGAAGGGGCCCGATGGGTTTGAATGCGGGCGGGTGTGCGCAAACTCCTGGGTCTGGGTGTGAGATGACTGGCGTGAGAATGAGCTGACGCTGAGGGGACTGCGATGGAGGTGAAAGTTGCTTCCGGGTGGGGTGGGCGGGATGATGGTTTCTCACACTGCGAGTTTGAACTTTGAACTTTGGAGTCTTGGCGACACGAGGTCAAAAATGTCCCCACTTTTATCCCACAGGTACAGTCAGTCTACAGACAAGCCTTCAAACGCCGTTTGTAATAGATGGCCTTTATACCGACATCCATCATTGCAATCACCACAGGGCTGATCTTCTTCATTAACACATCTTGGGCCGGTTGGATCAGGCCAACCGTACGCTTTAGCCTCCGCGCCAACTTGCAATATGCGGATCCTGATAACCTTGCAATCTATCTGTAAGATTGGTCCTTTGGGGAGAGATGGCACCATCGCCGAATCCATTACCCATGACACTTTTTTTTTTGCCGAGATTAACGATACCAGTGGTATGGTTCGTCGGCGACCGGCTCGCGAACCGAGCAGGCGCGTGCATTTGTCTCATCCCGCCCTCCTGACGCCCTCCTCCCGTCGACCTCGTCATCCAGCAAGCAGACTTTGCCCTCACAGACGTCGGGTCTCGTCTCTTCTGAAGGTT
>JASUDE010000054.1:0-43465 GCA_034509685.1 Colletotrichum cereale | reverse complement strand
CCTAAAAAAAAAAAACCAAAAAAAAAAAAAAAAAAAACCCCTCCCATTAGTGAAACTCGTCTCAAATTTGATTAGATTCTCTTCTTTGGCAGCCATGCGCCCACTTCAATCATCATCGTCGACATCCTTCTTACATTTTGGGAGGCTAAGCCTTTCTGGCCAGCACACTGTTCTCCGAGCGGCCGGTTGTCCAGTAGCGCAGCCCAGCGGTGCTTGCTCATCGGGCAAACACTGACTCAAGACCTACGCTTTCTTTTCTTGTCATGGGCGCCTCGTCGCGGCAACATGAGACGGTATGTAAGATGGTGTCTCGCGAGGGATAGCCATTGAGGCTCCGCTCCAATCTTGCGTAGGGAAGTCCCTGGCAACGCCGCTCTTGGAAACCTCGACAAGCCTTTGAGCGTGGTCACGGACCGCCAATCTCCAGACTCGCTCCCGCTATACGACTGCGCTTTTGATTTCTCGTTACGGGGCATCCTATGTTTACACGTACGGGATAAAAGATCTGAGGATGGACGATGGCACCATGAAACGCCTTGTACATCCTTTTCTACAAGCTACTCCTATCTCCAACTTTGTTGGCTGTGTCATTACTGACCAGAACTGAGCTCCCGGCGACGGTGCCAAGGATTCGTTCTATGACCCCCAGGCTCACAGGCATTAAGAGTTATCCTGGTATTCCTACCATTAGTATACATAGTACGAAGACAAGGCTCATACGACTATAAGATCATCCGAACCCATCGCTCTTTCGGATTTCATTATCGTCATCTCATTCTCTCTCTCTTGTGCTCGATCAGCCTGGTCTGATACTTCCACCTCGCCACAGCTGTGCTGTTCGGTTTCTCTTCTGTCCTTCGTTCTTTAGAAACACCTTGCTCCACCTTTCCACTACTACCTTCTTCCGCAAAATAAGCCCGCAGATCACCAGGATGAAGTTCTCCGTCGTCCTCGCCACCATTGCCGCCGCCGTCTCGGCCGCCCCCTCCAGGGACGTCTCCTCTTGGACCCGAAACACGGTCCAGAGGCGCGCCGTCTTCACGCCCAAGACGTTTGATGAGCTCTCCATCAGCGGCGGCAAAGCCGGCACCGCTAAGGAGGACGCCCTCGCAAAGCTCGCCGGCCTACCGGCAGACCTGTCCAAGGTCGACAAGGCCGACCTCAACTTCCTTGACAACGTCAACAAGATTGCCAACCAGGCCGAACGGGGCGCTTACAACGTGAAGATAGCTGAGACGGCTCCTGGCGAAGACGCTCTCGCTCTTCAGGTCAGCCTGCCCCCGTTGCCTTTCCCCTCTATCAGCCACCTTATCACAGGACATGCTAGCTAACACGACCACCGCAGCGCGCCAAGATCCAGAACAAGGTCCTCAAGCTCACGGCCACCGTCATGGGCCTGCAGGCCGAGCAGGCGCAGGGCAAGAACGTGACGGCCCAGCTCGAGGTGGAGACCAAGAAGCTCGACAAGAACATCGCCGACGACAAGGCCAATGCCGGAAAGCCCGCCACTGCCCTGAAGTTCGCCGCCTCCACCGACAACCCGGCCGCCTCCGAGGTGCCCAAGGACGACGCGGTGGCGGCCAAGGCGGGAGACGTCGTCAGCCAGTCCCTCGCCGTCGCCAAGAGCAAGAACCCCGGCGGCAGTGGAAGTGGCAAGCGCGCAGAGTAAGGGTTCCGACGCGGCGAGCAAGACGGCCTAGGCTGCTCGGGGTACCGCTGAGAATGAGGAGTGAAGGAGAGAGTTTAGTAATGGGTCACTGGCTGAGATAATGTTGCTTAGCCCGGATGTAGGTATAAAGGCTTTATCAGGCTCTGGAGGCCTGCATGATGTTCTGTCTCAAACAACTCAAAAATGACATGATTCGAAACTTTTGGCTTCTTATGCCCGAACAAGCGAGGCGATCAATGGTCGAAGTGAGAAACGAATGGCGATGACAGGCAGGATTCAATAGCGGCCGCTCCAATAACATCAAGATCAAACCGGCATTACTTTGTCCTTTTTGGCTAAGGGAACCATTCGACTGCTGTTATTCGCCGACATTTGTCTCGTTTGTATACAATGCGTGGGCTTATACAATTTCGGGCTTGGAACAGAAACACTTGTTTTTGGCCCGAATTCCACTCTCTGGGCGGAAGATTACGAGTGCTAAGAAGACGAACTCATCATGCAACGTTGCCGCTGAAATCCCAACCGCTCGTCACCGCTACATATATGGCAAAAGCGTTGATCATAGGGGGTGGGCGATGATCGCCTGACTCGATGCCATGTTCCGTAGATCAGTCGTCCAGATCGGTGGAACGGTGCTCTCAAGACCTCCAGCAGGGGTCGCGGCAAATCTTTCCCACCTTTTAATGTTCAGAATTTCGTCTAATTGATGTTGCCGTTCCATTCGGACATTGCGTTCCATTCACTCAGATTCCAGACATCAAGATGGCACTACTGCGAACGCTTCTCTCGTCCATAACTTATAAGTTGGAACCCGCAACTAAACTGTTGGACCCACGAGATGCACTGCACCACTTGCATGAACATCGGAAATCAAAAACCTCGGAAAGCATCGCGTGAGTATCGCTTGTCCTGTGAATTTCCCGAGTTCCCCTCGACCTTGGTCTCGATTCACATTTAGCCGCCCTCGTCAAGCAGATTCTCTCTCGGTACCAGCACGTCGCGGAGACCCAAACCCGCGATACCCCTGCCCGCCGTTTCACTTTCCCCCCACAACTCAACACCTCAAACCGTCGCATCGTCGCCACATCTCTGTTCAATCCCCTCGAGCTAAACCACATCCAGTCCCTGTCCATCAGCGTTGGCCGGGCGCAGAGCCTCTTTGGCCCACGTTCGTCTCATGAAGCCTTGAGCTTTTTTAGCCTTTGATCTCTTTTCGGGTTAGCCCGGGGGGGGCCTTGAAATATGCTCTTTTGGGATTCGAGACGATGACCGACTCCGTGAAGGCCGCCCTCCCCCGTCATCCTCTGCCGCATACCCAGACATAAGCGAAAAGAGGCATGGTGGAGGACATGGTAGAGCCGCCCTGTCGTAGTATAGCCCCCCCTCCCGAAACTAACCCCATCCCTTTTGGTGATCATGGGATCCCAATGCGATCGCCTCGGGCTCCTCGGGCTCCTCGCGTCGAGTTGCTTGTCGTGCGGTGTATAGGCCGTCCGCCGTGGGTTCGGGTTACGGCCTCGTCAGGAGGCGCATGTTTGACACATCGTGAAGGTCTGGGTATCGAGGATGAAAGACAAGGGGGGTCCTCCTTCGTCTGATCTCTCGCTCCCAGATGCTGTATATAAGAACTCGGCCCTTCTCGCCATGTCTGTCTGAATATCCTCATCTCCTCCAACACTATCATTCAATCATTCACTTCTTTTGCTTCTCTCCCGCCGGCCGGACACTCTTTTTTCGCTCGTCTTCATTTTTCCAACAGCTTTCGCTCAATCCCAACTGCAATCCCTTCCCCAAACGACAAGATGAAGTTCACTCTCCAGTCCGCCGTTGTCGCCCTCGCCTTCGCCCTCCAGGCGAGCGCTGTCGCGGTCGAAGACCCTGCCATGACCGCAGTCCGCCGCAACACCCTCCTTATGGAGCGCCAGGGCGCCAACGCCGGCCGCCCCGTCCCCAACGGCGCCTGCTGTGTCGCCAACAGGAGCTTGAAGCAGGACGTCTGCAACGTTAACGGCCAGACTGGCCGTTGCGTCCCTGACAGCATCAACAACTGTGAGTTTCCCTCCACCCTCTCCTCATGTCCCTCGTGGAGGGAAGAGATTGCCTGGCTTGCGCGAGAACATTGCCACTAACACATCTGAACAGGCGGTGCGCAGCTGACCTGCATCGAGGACAGCAGACTGACCTGCGACCCCAACACCCTCGAGCGCGGCCGCCCCCTCTGCCGCCGCAAGGGTGCGTAAGTCAGTGGCAGTGGAATGGAATGGATAAATCACAAGCAAGCTCATTGATCATGGCCGCGTCGCATCTTACCGTCCATAGTCATACCAAAAAAATTGGATAATTGAATGATGAAAAATCTCTGTGGAGAGATGAAACAAATCACCCCGCGCCCCAGAAATATGAAGTTCCAGTGAAAAGTTCCAATTGTGTATATGCAACCCATCTATCCTAGTGGTGTTCAAAGGCTCAGCCATCAAAAGTCACACAATCATCGCGGCACAAACTCATCCTCGTCTCCTAGAGACCGGGCCCGAACCATGGAGGGACCCGGCTTCATGTCTATCCATTCACCTTTGGCGTTCCAAATACCAGCTTTGGTGAAGTCGTAACTCGTGCTGCCTTCCATGAAGCCGAACCGGACATACTCGTTCAGTCCGAGGTCGCTCTCACGGTTCCAAACGAAACTCGTCGCGGGAACGGGACCATCGTCAAAGTACGAGCGGAAGCGCTCCACGTCGTTGACCAGGACGCTGATGCCATCATACTGCGCCCCCGCCGGAGGGCTGTTCCAGGTGAATTTGATGCTCCACATGGCCTGGCCCAAGTCGATGACGGGAGGGAGGATGCTGGGTAGCACCGAACCATGCTGCGCATCGCCCTGGAGGGCTGCGGGCGTCTGCAGCACGGCGTCGAACCCCCAACGAGCGACGCCGTTGATGAAGAGACCAACCAGGAGCCCCTGGTAGAGCAGAGAAGGTCTCGTTTGCATGCTCGTGCCCGGAAGCAACAGCAACGCCAGGATGTAGTGGTGGATACGGAGACTCAGGTCTGGCAGGACGAGACACACGAGGATCCCTCCCACGAAAAGCAGGTAGAGCTTGAGGTACTTCAGCAGACGGCCTTCTTGTCTCAAGTACCACACCTGTTGAGCGACGATGACGACCAGGACGATGATGATGGCCGCCAAGGCGGCCTTGGCGCCTGGTTGCTGGTTGAGATCGTGCGCGTTGAGCCGCTGGATTGGGATCCAGCTGAAGGTGTAGTTGCTGAGCGCGCCAACCCAGCACCCGCCGAGCCACAGTACGGTCTTCTCGACCTGGGCGGTAAGACCAGCCAGTGTCCGTCGGACGCCAATTTTGTCATAGATGACCCAGGCGCAGAACATGGCGGGGACGAATTTGCCGATGATGTTTGAAACGAGATCGGCGACGGAGTAGTGATTCGGCGGGTCTGAGGCGAGTCCGACGTGCCAGAATATGCCGACGAAGACGGAGAAGAAGAAAAGCGCGGGCGACGCCGTGAACAGAGAGAGCACTGTCGTGAAAACGACCGACACCGCCAACAGATTCCATCTGAGATCGCGAGCCTTGCATTCGACGCCCGATTCGAACGTGAAGGCAAGCGGGAAGTACGAGTCGAAACCGATGCTTGCAATATCATTCCTTTCGGAGCTGACGAAGCCCTCGTGTCGCCCAACAAGGCGGACAACGCCGCAGCCTCCGTTTTCGTTGGAGATCACGCCGGCGTGGATTGCGGCGCCGCAGAGAAAGGAATCACCGCGGTAGATGGGCGAGCTTGAGTTGTCGGTTGGTCCGCCGACGACGAGCGGCTCGTAGACGATCTCCTGGTCTCCTACCGCCCTCGGGTTCAGGACCATGTAGCCAGCGCAGTTTGCCGAGCACCTGAAAGGGAATCCGCTGCCGTTGAACGGGCGGCAATCGGCACCGTTGAGGCCGCAGTTGTTTCCTCGGCCCCAGTACGTCGCGCCGCACCCGATCTGCTGCGGCGCTCCCCATCCCTCAATCTCTGTAGCGAAAGTCTCGCTCCTCTTGACCAGAGCGAACGCGATGATCCAGACGGCGACATAGAAGAACACGAGGCCGACCCGGTGTTTGGGTTTTCGTAGATACCGGTCGACCAAAGCAAGAGGAAACTCTTGGACTTGGGGCAGTATGGGCTTGATCCTGTAGTCCTGCGGGTTCGGCGGGCCTTTTGACCACTTCGCGGTGGCCTTCACGATGCGGCGTACCGGGAACGGGACCCATCTCCACCGCTTCCATGGCCCATCATCCTGCATGAACCGGGGCGTCGACGGGGAGGAATCGTCGTCGACTTCGAGTTCGCGGCGTGGGTGGTCTCCGAGGGGCGCATCAGGGTGCTCTATGGCTCCCGCCGGGTTCGCTGGCTCGCGGGCCTGTTGTCGCTCCATGGTGCTCAAGAGCGGTTCGCGTTCATGTCTTCCGTCAACCATGGTGGCGGTAATGGACGTGGGGCTAGGCAAGATATGTACGGATAAGGTGAGTCGTGACGATTCGCCGGACCGGACAGGGGCGGGAATCCAAGGAGCTAAGCGGTTAGAGAAGCTGAGGAGGGCTACGCCATGACGATCAGTCAGCAAAGGAAAAGGCTCGGCATCGGGGGCGTAGGCGGGAGGTCATACCAGAAATGCAGAGAGATCAGTGGTATCAATGCGATGCTACGAAGTGATGAGGTCCTCTCGAGCGTGAAACGAACGTTTCGCTGGCCTCTTGACGAGCTGTATAACGGCATCAACGCATTGGCTTCGAAACATCGGACGGACGGGGCGCGGCCTATGGATCGCAGCGCTGTGGCACAAGGAACAGCTCAGGAACCGCATTAGCTAGGTGGGTGATCCTGAAGCAGACGATCCCGCGGCACCGAAGCACCTCTGTTCCCTGTCTGGCTTGACTTGGCCCTGGCATGTGGGGCATCAATTGGTCCTGGGCCGCGCGCCGGCGTTCCGCGTGGCGATGGAGTGGGTGGAGAGATACGTACCCAGGATGCCACTTTTAGCGGCACGAAAACGGAAGAGCTGAAGGCGGGGTCCGAGTAGGTAGACCGGGTGTCGGAGGGGGGTGTCCGCCGACCCGATCTCCTCAGCCACCGATACCCCTGCCGAGGCTAAGCCACATGACGGCCCGACTTTGTCACCGATTTGTGGCGCATTGCGTGGCGCATCCCGGGGCACTTTCAAAGTACCAATGTGGCGAGTCATTTGATAGGAACAGACTGAATTCGGGGGTTCACATCTGGCTTTTAAATGACAATCTGCAAGTCTCTCTCTTACTTTTAATGCTTAAAATGGCCCCCACGCATTTAGACTTTTCTCATCATGACCGACATCGCATCTGCCACCTTTAGCATGTGCTTGCAGCCCCAACGTTGGCTTTCCCATCGTAGCCCAAACCCTCTTAAAGTGACTTCACCGCAAGTATCGGATACGGATTCACTAAACGAAGCATTCTACGCCGCATAGTTACTTAGGGTCTCGTGCCTCACCGTTCAGACCCTCGATCAATGCATCTTCAGCGGTGTTAGGGCTGTCTATTCATCACTGATAGTTACATACCTAGAACCGACACCTTACCCTTCCACACTGCTTCGCCGATAGTGCCTCTCAGCTAGATGCAACAACCTGGGCGGCTTCTATCGCCTTCTTTTTTCTCCTTTGACCCATTTAAACTATCGGTCAACTTGGCAACCATGCACCTCATTGGCCGTTCTCTCTTGTCAGTGGACGCAATGGAGCCTGGGCTATCCCCTACCGATGATTGAGCGCTTCTTGACGGCTGTCGGTGCTGCGCATGTCCTCCACGTGTACGCTTCGTCGGCGGTTCAACTTGTTGAGGGGAGTTTTAACCAGTAAGGAGCATGAAGCCCAAGCAAAAGGTACACCACCCTTCCCGTCCTGTTGGGTGTGTCGTTTCCGCGTCATTCCTTGCCTCGACTGCTTTTGGTGCGTAGTTGGAAGAGCTTCTCGTAACTTGTCTCGTGACCTCTTTCCTTCCCAGATTTAAATCTGCATATGCTCTGCATCATTTTTTTAAGAGCCTAGAAGTTGGTTTGAGGCCTACATCAACTCCTTTTCTTTCCAGACTTGGTTGCCTGTGTTTACATCCCCCCCTCTTCCCCCTCTTTCCACCACTCTTATCGCATATCCTTGGAAGTGGCCGCTTTTTACTTTGTTTCATCTCACGATCTCACGAATTGGCCACAATATACCCCCTTATCAGACACTTTTTACCATGCCCATTCTCGACATCACCAAGGACCTCGCCGCGCTCTTTGAGCAGCAGGCAAAGGCCACCCCAGATGCCGTCGCTCTCGAGGACGAGTCACGAACTCTTACCTACGCTGAATTGGACCAAGAGACACAGGTGCTCGCCGACCGTTTGCGTCGGCATTATGGAGTTGGTAGAGATAGCCTTGTCGGCGTCCTCATGAACCGCAGTGCAGACTATGTCATTGCTTCTCTGGCTGCTCTCCGCGCCGGTGGCGCTTTCCTAGTTCTTGAGCTCGCGTACCCCTCTGGGCTTCTGCGCGATGTCATCCAGGACGCAAAGCCGCAGGTGGTCATCACACAAAACGCCCACGTCAACCACATCAAGGCGGATGTGCCCATCATCGTCTATGATGAGCCCAATAAAACGACAGTCAACGGCCATGCAAACGGCGAGCTTCCCCCGTTGCCCGCTAGCGATGACCTCGAGCGTCTTGCGTTCGTGTCATACTCCTCAGGCACGACTGGCCAGCCGAAAGGCATTGCCAACCCTCACAGGGCCGCAGTGCTCTCATACGACCTCAGGTTTGGCCTGAGCGATTTGCAACCGGGCGATCGTGTAGCCTGCAACGTGTTCTTCGTCTGGGAGATGCTCCGCCCCCTTTTGCGCGGAGCAACCGTCTTCGCCGTTCCGGACAGTGCTAGTTACGACCCATCAGCTCTTGTTAGCCTGCTTGACTCTCGACAGATCACAGACACGCTCATGACGCCCACGTTACTGGCAACTGTTCTGTCGCGTCACCCTGATCTGAGCAAGCGCTTGCCCAAGTTGCGATCTCTATGGCTGAACGGGGAGGTCGTAACTACCGATCTGTGCCGCAGAGCTATGAAGGCTTTGCCCGAAACCAAGCTCCTGAACGTCTACAGTGCCAGCGAGACGCACGAGGTCGCTGCTGGTGACATTCGCACGTTCGTCGACTTTGAGGCCCGCGTTTGCCCCGTTGGCCCACCTATGGACCCAGAGCACATCTACATCATGGATGAAAGCGGCAACAGAGTTGGCAACAACGTTAGTGGAGAGCTCTACGTTGGTGGTGACCTTCTGGCCAGAGGATACCTGAACTTGCCAGAGACTACCATAAAGGCTTTCCATCCGGATCCCTTCGACAAGAAGGCGGGGGCTCGCATGTACCGCACAGGCGACCTCGCTCGCGTGCTTCCCTCTGGGCTTCTTGAAATCACCGGCCGGGCAGGTGGCATGATCAAGACCCGTGGCTACACGGTCCAGCCTGGTGCAGTGGAGAATGCCATTGTCAAGCACCTGGCTGTGCGCGACTGTGCGGTCTCCTCTCACGGAGAGGGCCTCGAGAGACAACTCGTTGCCTATGTCGTACGCGACAACGAGGAGAAGAGAGGCCGAGCCGATATTGTAATCGATGAGTCCGGATACAGTCCTGCGGCCAGACGTGTTCTTGGGGATCATCTCGCCCTCTATATGATCCCGACATACTGGGTCGAGCTTGAACAGCTCCCCACCCACGGCGTCTCTGGCAAGACGGATCTGAAAGCGCTCCCGCCGCCGCCAAGCCCCAAGCTTGCTGTCAACGGCGAGAAAGAACAGAACACGAAAGTAAAGCTGGAGACGGTCAAGAAGCTTTGGGCAGCAGCCCTCAACATGCCCGACAGTGCCATCACCGAGGAGCACGACTTCTTCGACATTGGAGGCCACTCCCTCGTCCTTGCGGACCTGGCGAACCGGTTCACCAAGGAGTTCGGATTCCCTGTTCCGCTTGCCCCTCTCGCCGGCACACCTACCCTACAAGGCCACCTGCAAGCGATTCGCGATGCTCGCGATGGCCACACTGCGGCTGTGCAAGCTGATCTTCCCGCCGTTCTCCGTGCTGACTCCGTCTTGCCGGACGACATCCAGTCAAACGGCACTTTGATGCGTCGTCTGAACGATGCCGACACGGTGCTCCTGACCGGTGCAACCGGATACCTTGGAGCCTTCCTTCTCAAGTCTCTTGTTGAGACCACTTCAGCGCACATCATTTGCCTTGTTCGTTTCACCGACCCTACGGAAGATATGCGCCCTGCGGGCATGGCCAGAGTCCGCAAGAACCTCATCGATCTCGGCATTTGGGACGATTCCCTGCTTGACAGGATGGAGATTCTGCCTGGAAACCTGTCTCGCGAGCACCTTGGTCTCTCCCCGGAAGTCTACGAGGACATTGCTTCCCGTGTAGAGGTCATTATTCACGCCGCTGCGACTGTCAACCTTGTGTACCCCTATGCTGCGCTGAGAAGCCCCAACGTTGGAGGCACCAGAGAGGTTTTGCGCCTGGCATCCAAGAGCGGCGCCACCCTCCACCACATTTCCACGAACGGTGTTCTGACGCCGTCTGTGGCAGGCTGGTCCGAAGATGCCATGGTCGACATCGACGACGTTCCTGAGAAGCTGATTGACGGCTATGGGCAGACCAAGTGGGTGGCTGAGAAGCTAGTCTATGAGGCCGCTCGTCGTGGCATGCCGTGTAAAGTCTACCGACCGGGCACGATCAGTGGTCACAGCAAGACGGGTTCGTGCAACGCCTGGGATCTTCTGAACGCCCTGATCGTGGAGTCGTTGCATCTCAAGACTGCGCCCCATGTCGATGGCTGGTTTGCTGAGATGTCGCCCGCCGACTTTGTCAGTGCGGCGATTACAACGCTTGCCAACCATACCGATCCTAAGCAGCTTGTCTACCACCTCGGCGACCCCAACCCAGTTTCCGCCAACTACATCTTCGACACCCTGAACGAGCTCGGATTCCCGACCACTCGCGTGCCGTGGGATGACTGGGTCGAACTCTGGACTAAGAAGCGAGGTTTTGGTACTGCTGGCGACGTGCCTTTCACTGTAGATATCCTTCGTGGTGGCATGCCCACTGCTGAGGGTCTGCAGGCAGTTACTGTCCTCAAGGACGATGCCACGGCGCCTGCTCTGGCTCTGTACAACCTCCAGCGACCCAAGATTGACGCTAATCTGCTCGAGACTTACACTCGTCACTTTTGTGCCAGAGGTTGGCTTTCGAGGCCTCCGCGCCGAGCAGATGCCAACGGTGCCACGTCCTGCGTCAGCAAGGGCCGCTTGGCCGGCAAGGTTGCCGTTATTACCGGCGCTTCCTCCGGCATCGGAGCGGCTGTTGCAGCTGGCCTGGCCAAGGAGGGTGCTCACATCGCCCTTGCTGCGAGACGCACAGAAGCCCTGGAAGTCGTAAAGGCCAAGCTCGCCGGCACCGGCGGCAAGGTCCTCATCCACAAGACGGACGTCACCAAGAAGGAGGATGTTGCGTCGCTTATGCAAGCGGCAACCGACAAGCTCGGCCCCGTCGACATCCTCGTGAGCTGCGCTGGCGTCATGTACTTCACCATGATGGCGAACAACCAGACCGAGGAGTGGGAGCTCACCGTTGACGTCAACTGCAAGGGTCTCCTGCACTGCCTCTCGAACGCAGTCCCTGGCATGCTGAGCCGCGGAAAGGGTCACATTGTGGCCATCTCTTCCGACGCCGGCCGCAAGGTCTTCCCCGGTCTGGGTGTTTACTCGGCCAGCAAGTTCTTTGTGGAGGCTACGCTGCAGAGCTTGCGTCTCGAGACGGCCGGCACGGGTCTGCGTGTCACTTCTATCCAGCCCGGTAACACGGCCACGGAGCTGCTAGGCATGTCTACCGACGCTGAGGCCATCAAGAAATACGGCGAGCCCACGGGTGCCAAGGTTCTGGACCCCGAGGACGTTGCTTCGTCGATCGTGTACGCAGTGTGCCAGCCTGAGCACGTTGCCGTCAACGAAGTTCTCATTGAGCCGAGAGATGAGCCTATCTAATGATTATGGCTGCGTTGAGAGAGAAGTTGGTTGGTGAAGGACAACCTTTCATGGGTTTAGACTAGCATGGAGAATACATTGGACTTCTTAAAATAACCCGGTCGCTTTTCCCCCCGTCTTGCTTCACTTAGCCCTCGAATCTTCCATCCGTTCTCTTACACACTCCCCCCGCTCCCCAGATCTGCCAATATTTGAGCTAGCGCCAGCAGACGTCATCCCGCGAGACTCTCGGTATCCCGACCGACAGCCGGACTTCCAGACGGGGAGGCAAAAGCAGCAATTCCACTGATCTGCATCGCATCTGCTGTTACAGTGACATTGGGCGTGGTGGGGTGATTGGCCAAGATGGCTCGGTCGCACTACGTTTGTGCGTCTAAACCCCTGCAGCACATTCGCCCGGATCCGCTCCGAGCCCCAGGTGCCCCCCATCGGGACCCCGAGCCGCGGTGGACCGCCGTCATTGGCTGGAGCTTAGTGCTCCGTCCAGATCCACTTTGTGGAGTCAAGCCACACCTACAAGCCTCACCACACACGCATATTCGACTGGCAGCTTGGTCGCGCGTGTGGCTGCCATTTTCGTCCTCACTAGGTAAACTTGCGCTAGAACATCTCACAATCATCGACTTGATTCGGCGAGTGCAAGCGAGTAAGCACCGAGGACTACTCCGAGGGAAATCGTAATTCGGGGTCTCGAGGAACTTCGTGATCGGGCCAGCATCAGCAAGCCGTCACCACACCGGCTTCCTGTGACACCAAGGTTGGCTCACAACTTGCGTGAAGGGTCCGTTAATGTGTCAAGATGAGTGATGCAGACACATTCAACGGGGAGAGAGATTCGGAAGGCATGATATTCGAGATATTGAAAAAAGCCGTCAACGGCTCCTCGGCGGCTCGACTGGGGAGGCTGAGTCTTCCCAAACGGGATCCTATCGAAACCCCGAATTATATCGCCGTGACGTCCAGAGGTGTCGTCCCCCACGTCACGCCCGACAATCTCGAAAAACATACTTCTATCGGCGCAGCGTACATGGCGCTTGAGGACTGTTTGTTTACCTATCTATCTGTCTTCATTCCCGATATCTTGCGAAACTAATTGGAGCATAAGTCATCGAGAAAAAGAACCCTTCGGCGCTCTCAATACCCTCGCCAAACAAGAAGCCCCTGCACACCTTTGCCTGCCTCCCCAATGGCATGGCCACTGTTCTTGCCCCTAGGCGATGCCCGGCGATTAAGACTCCCGTAGGCAACGGCGCAAAATTCATGGCCATCTTCACCTCGACCGGCTTCCGGAACCTCACTACGGATGAGTACTCTGCGGCTGTCGAGACGCTCAAGCCCGACATTGCCATTGGCCCCGCCGATCTGTTCCACACGAGCACGATGCCGGTTCCAAAGAAGCTCGTCCGCATGGCCGAGCGCACCGAGGAGTGGACTGATGGGTTTTTGACGCCCAAGAGACGGGAGGCTTTCAAGGAATCCGGGGTCTCAGTATTTGCGCCGGTCCTGGCGGTGCCGTATCCAATTCAGTGGGAGCATCTTCGTCACTTGGCCGACGACCTCGTCGACTTTATTTCAGGACTGGCAATCTACGACGTGGACCTGTTGCCTGATATCGAGGACAACTACGAACCTCTGGTTTCGCTGCCTCGTCTTTCGCTCCACATCCCTGACACACCCCAAGCGATCCTCCGGCAAATCTCTCTAGGCGTTGACGTTTGCACGATCCCGTTCATCAATACCATCTCCGACGCTGGCGTGGCGCTATCCTTCGTCTTTCCTCCGACCAGTACCCAGAGCAACTCTATCTTGCCGCTCGGCGAAGATATGTGGTCTCCTGAGAATGAGACCTCTCTTAAGCCCCTTGTCGAAGGTTGCGAATGTTACGCCTGCACGGCACACCACCGAGCCTTCCTGCACCACCTCCTCAACGCCAAGGAGATGCTAGGCTGGACGCTGCTACAGATCCATAACCACCAGGTCATGAAGAATTTCTTCGCGGGTATCCGAACGACACTTGCGGAGGGGAGCTCCGCAGATAGATTCGAAGAACAGGCGAAGCGCTTCGCCGCGGTGTACGAGGCGGAGCTGCCGCAGGGCACGGGGACGAGGCCCAGAGCGAGGGGATACCACTTCAAGCCGGACCCGAATCCTAGTAGGATCAACCCGCCGGCGTGGGAGAACTTCGCAGCGGACACAGAGACGCCGCCTGTGCCAGACATGGGATCGTTGAAGCTTGAGGAGAAGGGATTTGCGGAGGTCGCGCACGACAAGCAGAAGACTGAGCCATAGCCGGTTGCTACCTTATCACTATTGGGGTGCCGCGTTAGTAAGGAGTATAAGATGGTATCTTGCTCCAGAGCCGGCGAGTCGTGCATGCTCCAACACTCTTCCAAGAAGAAGAAAAGGACCTAGCGATCGAGATACATATGATAGACATGATTGCTTCAAAATATACTTTCAGCTGACACCGTAGTAAGCCATCCAGTTTCTCTTAAGGTTATCTATAACCATGGGCTGCTCCCAATCGGCCACACGAGAAGAACCAGGCCGGAAAAAAGCATGCCGTTGCTGTTTCTTTTAAAACCCCAGTAAATTCCTCTTGCAGATTCCTCTGGACTGAACCTACACAATCATCGGCCAGCCTTCTCGACACCGAGTCCACAGATAATTATTTTGTGCAGTCCCCAGTGTACTAGTATAGCACTGCCAACCGAGCAACCGAGATCCAGATCCGCGCGTATCTGACCCATCAGAGGTTTCCGCAACTTATACATGGCAAGCATGTCACAGCTTGCAGGACACTCCCACGAATCCAAGAACGGGAAGCCAGGTCCAGGGCGAAACGGTGTCTGGTACATCTACAAAGGCCCGCCACCCCCCGAAGTCCAGACCATCGCGATGGCCCCTCGGGACGGCAAGGATCCGGAGCCCAGTGTCACCCAGCAGCCCATCAACATGGAGCCTCTCGTTCAAGAAGCCCGATGGTCACCGCCCGGCCGCGAGGCGTCCCCGCCGTCCTGGCCTGCCTTCTTCCTCCGCGTGCTCGTCTTCGTCCTCTCCCCGTGGAGGTGGTTCTCCACCCGGCGCCACATCCGGCGACTCGACAAGTGGCGCAGGCGGCTACAAGAGCAGTGGGACTTCGACATCAAGGGGAAGCACGGCGAGCCGAGACCGCTGCCTGAGAGCGAGGAGGAATTCCTGCAGCGGGTGTACTTGTTGGTCAAAGCCGAGTTCGCGGGCATGGTGACGAGGGTGCCGACGTGGAGGATGTATTCGGAGTTAAAGGGCCGGAGGTGGTCGAGAAGAACGTTGGAGGACCGGGCGGCGAAGAGGCTTGTTGCGTATATGTATTGGGCGTTGGTTTGGAACTGCGTCTGGCTTGATTTTGTCGATACGGCGCGGGAGTATATCGGTTTGTGAAGTCGAGCGAGGCTGTACGCATCTCTCTCAACCTGATTTCTTTAAGTTCATGGGCAGTTTCAATCTGGCGATGGGCTTCTGCTCGGTAGAGTGCTTAGTGTGATAGCGAGATTATGTCTTATTAGAATGAAGGTAATTCTTCCACAATCCCCTGATTCTGAGCTCGGTAGGTTACTCATTGAGACATGCCGGTCTCTGCACACTGAAGTACTTGGGAACGATGTTGGGAACTGTGTTGTTGCTGTGGTATATGCCGTTGTCCCTCGAGTCTCCCTGTATCTGTATTCACACGCCGCCGCCACTTGTCGTTCGCCTGCCAAGCTTCCATGCTTTGCTGTCCACTGGTTGATTCCAAATTGCTGCCAGGCCGCTCAGACAATCACCACGAAGACTCAGAAGCTCGGTGCCCAGACGAGAACGTCGGATGGGCCGTTGTCACTCGATTCTTGCTACCTTCGTACGGGTTCACTTTGCAATACCCATGGTGCCATTGATCACAAAGTAGAATCCCTAAAATTTGCGTCGAGCGACCTTGGTTATGTACATTCATTCCAATCTCTCAAAAACTCATTGTCTCTCAATAGCCTTGGGCTCCCAAGAGCTAATCTTTGGCTTCGTCCTGGGGCACCTGATGTCAGTATCCCCGCAAGTTGTTCGACCAATGCCAATGAAACTTACGTGCTGTATGTCTTGAAAGCTCCTCGTGTCGCAGTGAAGTTGGGAAGAACGTGCGGGACCTCCCACTTCCGCGTCTTGGTCTGGAGAAGAGCATCCTCGGTGGGCGCCTTGTCAACCATGTACGCCAGCCACGCGTGCCAGCCGGGCTCAACCTGGGCAGAGTCGTAGTCGTGCTTCTTAAAGTCCACCCATCGCGTACGCACTATCGGCCCCTTCCGTTAGTCCTTCCTTTCTCTCCTTCCTTCATTGCAAGGGCAGATCGTGGGGAAATGCATACGGGGGAGTTCGTCGTTGTTCTCGTAGAACTTGTTGCCGGCCCTGTCCTCGCCTACGAGACGACCGTGCTTAGTGTCGCCAATGTACTGTTATCGAGCGTTAGAGGGGCAATGGCGATCGGGGGGTGTTCGGAGGCCATGTACCAGCATCTGGCGGAAGTATTCCTGCGGGCGGAAGTTAGCAACGGTGACACCGGCGGTGCGGAAATCGGTTACATGCCTTAACTCCAATCTTACGCAGGTTGTTGAACGTTCTCGCGGGGGTCGACATGGTGGCGGCTGGTCAATTGACCTCGAGAAGCTATACAGACGACGACGTGATTGAAGACTTGACGTTCCGAAGGTTGAACGACCCAGGTACCAGGGTGGAGCTCTGGATTACATAACCTCGAAGACGATTGGGCTTTGGACTTCATTGCGGTCCCGGCAAAACCCGCCACCAATGACGGAGCTTCATGCACGCACCCATGTCCCTAGAATCTCGAAGCTCTGCTGCTTTGGATGACCTTTTGATTGAGCATATTGGAAATAGCCAACTCTTGACCTTTCAGTCAGCCGGCGCGAGATGATTGTCCGCGGTGTTGCGCGGTGCTCCACGAAGCTCAAAATCCCCTTCGCCCAAACGAACGTCACACGCGCAAGACCGCAATGCCGACGATTCGCAATGCCTTCTGCCGGTACCCTATCGGCATCGAGCTCCAGTAGTGCTGCTGGCATGCTTGCGCCGTTCGCGAACGAGCTCGACAAGATCGCACCATCCTTTAGCATCAATGGCTCCCAGATCCAGATCATTAGAACACCGGCCGACTTTTACGAAACGCTAAAGGTGTGAACCACACGCATGTGCATAGGCTTAGGAACGGGACTAATACAAGCATAGGAGCGGATACGGAACGCAAAGAGGAGGATATTCCTGTCCACTCTTTACATCGGGAAGACGGAGAAGGAGCTGGTATGCTTTTATCTATGCGGATCTGTTGGAATCGGCGGTTAATAATGTCCCTTTCTAGATTGGGACTCTCCACGAAGCCTTGCGGAATAACCCCGATTTGAAGCTCAGCATCCTGACGGACGCCCTACGAGGCACTCGAGAGGAGCCGAACCCATCGTGTGCGTCTCTGCTTGCACCACTCGTATCTGAGTTTGGTGCGGACAGAGTTGAGATTCGGATGTATCACACACCCAACCTGACAGGCGTGAGGAAGAAGTACATACCCAAGCGGATCAACGAGGGATGGGGACTGCAACACATGAAGCTCTACGGAGTTGACGATGAAATCATTCTCTCTGGGTACGATATTGATGCGCTATAACAGACTTGCGACTAACAGCAACGCAGAGCAAATCTCTCCTCCGATTACTTCACAAACAGACAAGATCGCTACCACCTCTTCTCCTCCAAGGACGTCACCGACTACTTCTGGAACATACACCAGGGCGTCTCGTCCTTCAGCTTCCTTGTTGAGCCCTCGAAAGAAGCTGCTGGTTTCACCTTGACCTGGCCCAAGTCCAATCCCGCACCTTCGCCACTGGAAGAGCCGAAGCAGTTCATCGGCACCACCACGCCAACTCTGGATGCCTTGATTTCACCCAAGCAACCTGCCTCGGCAGATGCAGGCAAAGACACCAAGGTGTATATGCTGTCTCAACTGTCTCAGCTTATGAAGCCCGATACCTCGACGGAGCTCCCTGCCATTACTCATGTCTTATCGACGCTCGGCAAGCCCGAATATAACGGCTCGTCTTGGACCTTCACTGCGGGATACTTCAACCCTGCGCCGTCATTAACCAAGCTGTTGCTGTCGACGGCATCGCAGAATAACGTGGTTATTACCGCTTCGCAACAGGCGAACGGGTTTTACCAGTCCCCCGGCGTATCTGGACTCTTGCCGGGCGCCTATACCCTCCTCGCCCGCCGCTTTGTACGCGCTGTTCACGAACGCAAGCTCGACGATTCCATTGTCCTGAAGGAGTGGCGGAAGGGGACAATTGGCGAGCCCGGCGGATGGACCTACCACGCCAAAGGTCTCTGGATCACGCTGCCGGGAGACCAGAACCCCTCCATTAGCGTCGTGGGAAGCTCAAACTACACGAAGCGCAGTTACTCGCATGACCTCGAGGCTGGCGCCATGATCCTGACCAAAGACGAGGACCTCAAAAAGCGCCTCGGTCAGGAGCAGACGTGGCTCCAAGAGCACGCTGAGCGTGTTACCCGCGAAGACTTTTCCAAGAACGAGAGACGGGTCGGTCTTCAAGTAAGAATAGCTATGTGGATCGCCCAGGCGGTTGGTGGTGCCTTGTAGAGCGTGTAATGCACTATAGAAGAGGGGTTTCGGAGTCCCTCCGGCCTGTGTACAATCTGAATAATACAACGATACCCATGGTTTTGACAATTCGAGCTCTGAAAGATAATTTTGCTGAATACACTGTCTATGATCTACATAGTGTCAATGAAAGAGCTCTTGGCTCGCTCATATGGCGAGAAGATGCACCTTAGGTCATGTCCTAAGACATAAATAAACGAATAGACAACAAGCATGCATGTAAACAAGTTGTGTAAATAACCTTCCTGGATCTGGTTTTTTTTCTTTACAATGAATGTTGTGCCGAAATCTCAGTCTCACTCAATCCAGCAAGACAGAAGAAGATAGACAAAAAGCAAAATGTTCCGAAACCGAGAATCGAACTCGGGGCTATGCCTAACCTCTCATGAGATGAGAGGGCATCATGTTGGCCACTACACCATATCGGATTGATTTCGTTGCTTAATCCTATCGGATGTGCTTCATGCTCGTCATGGCTGGATTGTTTATTATGATGGTGTGGGCTGAGGTGGGTGTGTCACCGGAGCCCTACTACAAAACCCCCGCCCACCCACTTACTTCGCTATCTTCCCAGTTCGCACCATATCAGATTGATGTATGTTTTGGGGATGTTGATGCGGGGAATGAGAGAAATGCAGTAATAGTATCGTTGCGCTCTTTTGGTTGGAACCTGGACAGAAAGGCTTGGACCTTTCACTCTAGCTCACCTCGTTTGAATCACCCGGCCAGAGTGTGTAGAATGCCAATTTACTTTCTTCATCTATAAAATAAAGCCTCTTCATTCTTTCTGCCTGGTAATTCTCCAGTCCAATGATCCAAATAGTTTTTCCTCTTCGATGGGTGACTGAGCAACATAAGCTGAGACGCTGAGCTTCCTGCATTTAGCGGCTGAAATAGCGCTGTTCCGCCCGGCGGCCTAAGCCTCTAACCCTCCAGGGGACTTGGGCTGTTGCAAGGCAGGCAGCCGCCCGCACGCTCGACCACCGAATCGGAAAAACTGGATTTGCAATTGTTCCGGCCCAGGTCCCGGCGACCGACCCGGCGGGTACGCGGACCACACACCTTCAATCCGGGGGAGAGCATACGGACAAGCTTCGACATCATCCACGAACGAACCCACCCCCCGACGCAATCGCGAAACGACGGAAGCGGCGCCTATTCCTTCCGACACTGGTCAATTGACGAGCCCGATATCCTACCTGAGAAACACCCTTTTCCACAATCCACAATGGTCGGCAGGATCCTCTTCTGGAGTGGCTTCGGTGCGTAACACATCCTCCTCTCCTCATGCCCTTTCCCCTTGCAGCCTTACGTCGTCACATACGCCCGTCACCGAGAGCCAGTTGCGGCTCCCGGGTGCCGACGCCGGACCCGCTCCCGCCCTTCCCCAACGCATACGGTACCCGCGCGACTGGACCAGCCATGACTGACTAGAACCCCCGACAGGCTTTGCCGTCCGCTTCTGGCAGATGGGCATCGAGATGCGCCCCTTCTTCAACAAGGAGTCCCTCTGGGCCTACCCGGCCTACATGCTCGGCGGCGGCAGCTTCGGCTACTGGCTGCAGGGCGTCGACGAGAAGCAGACGTCCATCCTGAGCGAGCGCAAGTCCATCCTGCTCCAGAAGCGCGCGAGGGCGGCGGCGCGCAAGGAGGAGGAGGAGGCGGCCAAGGCATAGACGACGGATGGTTTTCCAACACCCAGCTACGACCGATGGAAGCTGTAAGACCAAAAAGGGAGGGGGGAGAGGGGAAGGGGACAGAGAAACTAGCATCAAGAAGAACACTTGGACGAAGAAGGGGCGATAGTGTTGCATGTGGAATCGGGCATCCCGTCGTCAAGCTATTCCGAGAGAAAGGATGGGACCACGCCGCGCAGCGCTCCCTCGGGGCTGGCTGGGAACGCCAACTGGGGAACCCCCTTCCCGTCAAGGGGCAGATTCCCCTTTGTACATATTGCGTTTAGAGAGTGGGTTCAATTGACGCCGTGAAAGTCATCGAGCATGCCCCTGACGATTGACTTGTAGCTGGGAGACACCGTCTGCTACAGAAGCGAAAAAAGATTGCTTAAACTCTGCACTACCGCAGTGCTCTGGTTGGACCGAGAGAGTGTGTGTATGTCTTTGTCGAAGAAAGCAAACCCCCCCCCCCAAAAAAAAAGAAGAAAAAAAATCACTCTCCCGGCTGAAGCAGCCCGTATAAAACAAGTCCAAGTGCGAAGACGCAACCCTCAACATCGGGAACGCTGGAAGGGCACAGCGTGTGACCTCCCTGCGGGCAGACTACTTGTGACACTGGCAACAGCCTTAGCAGCGAGCAACGTACGTTATCTTCCGTAACCAAGCCCATGGATGAAAGTGTGTTTACACGCACACCGCGCAGATAGCCTGCTACCACCGCATGAAACCATGTACGGACTTGGGATTGATGGCCAAATGGTCTATGCTGCAACTCCATCCGGGCTGGCATGAGTTTGGTATCTATCTAAAGCCAAAGAGGAACAAAAGACTTCCCCGCCAATGCCCAAATCCTCCGAGAGGTAAACGACATCATGCACACCACCCTCCATCACATGTCTCCAAACGTCATGCCTCGGCCTCCCATACCCCCACGGTTTTCCTCAGTCTCACGCTTACAGCTCCTCCAACTTCCTGAGAATCGCCGGCACAGAGACGGGCGACGTGATGCCCAGCTCCGTGACCACGACCGAGATGTGACGGTCGCGCGTGGTGTCGAACAGCAGCCGGAACCCTTCCTCGGTGCTCTGCTCGGGGTCGATCTCGTTGTAAGTGAGGGAGTCCATGGCGACCCTCTCGGTGAAGTTGATGGTCTCGCTGAGCGCCATGACGCGGACGCCCTGGTCAGCCGCGGCCATGGCGATGTCGCTTGTGCCGGCGCGGGCGTACATGGCGCCGTTGCTGAACATGGCCTCGGCGCCGACCAGCACGCGCGACGTCTCGCGGAGGTGATCGCGCATGGCGCTCAGGTCAGGGCAGTAGGCGACTTCGAGGCCGCCATCACTGCCGGGCAGGTCGCGCAGGCGCTTGGCGAGGTCACGGCCAGTGTTCTCAAACGGGTCGTCCACGACGACGACGGAGAAGCGCTTGCCGTCGGCGCGGGCCTGGCGCAGGGCGCGCTCGACGAGCGGGTGGTAGGCGTAGGTCAGGACAGCCTCTCCGTCCTCGATGCTGTCGGCGGCAGTCTTGACAATGACAAAGTCGGCGAGGGTGATACGCTCGCGGATGAAGTTGTCGACGGACTCGCCGAGGAGCTTCTTGGCATCGATGTCGGGCAGGTCAATGTCGATTTTGCTGACCTGGAGCTTGAGCCAGCGGACGGCGTTGCCCATGGAGAAGCACATGGGCCGGCATGCCGAGAGGTACTCGATCTGCGGGTTCAGGACGTGTGATGTAAAGTGGCGCGAGAATGTGTTGCCTGGAGGCGTTGTGTAGGAGTCAATCACCTACTACCATGTTAGAGCTGAGTCATATCGCTGGATGCGAGGGCACAAGACCGACCTTCTTGAACGCCAGCAGAGTCGCCTCCAATCTCGTGGTGCTGTCGCTGATGGAAAACGCGCTCATCTGCTGGCCCAGTACCAGGACAGCCGGGTGAACATCCTTATCGGCTTCAGTCATGTGTATCCTCTTAGCCATAGACAGGTGACTGAAGCACTCGGGGACCTTTGGCTTATTGTCCTTGGGAGCAGCAACCGGAACGACCTTGACCCCCAAAGTGCCCCTCGGGCCGCCCGCTTGACCATATCCCTGGGGACCATCCTGTCTCGGTTTCGACTTTCCTCCTTTGGCGTCTCCTGCCCCGCCCTGCTGGGCACCTCCCTGACCAGGCGGTGGTGCAGGTTGCGCTTCCTTGGCCTTTGCTCGTCTCGCTGCCTTCTCAGCCTTTGCCATTGCCTTCTTCTCAGCGCCAGAAAGCTTCTTCTCTCCTTCCGCTGGCGCCGCAGATGAGTCCTTTTTCTGCGCCTTTTCTTCCTTCTTCTGGGGTTGTTGGGCCTTCTTGTCTTCAGGAGTGGCCGTAGTGGCTGGGGGCGGCGCGGTATTTGGCGTTTCTGTGGCCATTGTGTCCTGTTCCTTCCCTTATTCACAGTCTAAATAGGGCCGCGACGAGTTCGTTTGCTTTCAGATTGGCTTCAGCCGATCGTCCGACGTTTTGTTGTTATTTTTTGAGGGCTCTGTCGTGGGTAGGTAGCGGTCGATTGGAGTTTCTTTGATCGGTCTTGGGAGGCTGAGAAGTTTTGGAGGGTTGAGTCACAGGGGTTTGCGAGGCGGGATGCGACGGGTGCCCCGCGCTAAAAGCTCGCTAAAGCTTAAGTGCATAGTGCGGGGAATGACGTCCCAGCTGTACCGCAAATCACCACTTAACGGCTGCACATGGCTGCTGCAACCAGCTCCTTGTCCGGACAGTAGCAGCTCCAGATGGGTATTTTCAGATGCTTTGGAAGTCAAGGGTAGATTTGGTTAAAATACATAAATGAGTTCCATTAGTTACACCAACAACAGCTTAACCGAATGACACTGAAGCCAATTTGCAGACATCTGATAATAGTTATAAAAAGAAAATTGTTTGTGAGCCTCTGAGCTTATGTGACTGAAAAATGAGTAGATATGCTTGTCACTCTTGTGCTTCAACTCAGTGAAAGAACCAGGTTGGCTGGTTTTCAATCCCACACAGACTTCCAAAGAAACAAGTGTAAGGAAGACCATGTTATCGGATATTGTTGATTTGCCCTGGTGCAAGTACTTGAACCCAATAAAGGTACATTAGACTCGCAGCGGTACAGGACTCAAGTCTAGATGCAGATCTATTATCCAAGAATACAATGGACACTATATTATACAGGCAAAATCCATGACACAGCCTCAGGTATATACCTGTAAAATCATACAAACATCAGAAGTCGGTCGAGCACAACCCAACCACCCCAGTATGGTCCAGCAGGTTCATCAGTTCTCTGAAGACTCTGAAGATTCCGAAGCGTCAGCAGCAGACTTAGACGGGGCCTTCACCGACGTCGGCGCATCCAGGTATAGCTTCATGACCTTGGACGGCTGCCCCTCCGCCTCCTTCCACTCCTTTGCACCTTTGACTTCGGCAAAGGCGTCCCGCACCGCCTGCACAAGTGCCTGCGCCTCATCCCGTGTCGCAACTCTGCTGCCCTTCTTCTTCGCGAAAATCACATCCACCTTGTAGCCCTTCTCCAGGAAACCCTTCATCTGCTTCATCTTATGGCCAAGGTCGTGCGACGCGATGGCCCAGTTGAGCTCGAGCTCCTTGACACGTGCCAACCTGCGCGCAGTCTCCTTCTTGTTCTTCTCCTGCGCTCTCTCGCGCTCTTTCTCGACGCGCTTGTCGACGACGCGGCAGATGGCGTACCGTGGCTGGTCCCCCGTCGGTTTCGGTGGTGGCCGCGAGACCATCCGCAGGGACTGCTTGTCCGGGTCGAGCGACCGGAGCACCCGAAGGGTGTCGTGCGGGCCCGTCAGCTTGTTGTCCTCGTCGACGACCAAGATTTGGCGGTCGCGGATCATCTCGTCGGCGGGGAGCTGTCCCGGCTTGGTAGCAGCCTTCGAGTCCGGTGTCGTCGATCTGTTCGGCTTCCGGGGCCGGTGGATGAGAGCTGCGTGACGGGCGAAAGACTGCATCGGCGGAGACAATACTGGCGGCAGTGTTCTGGAGCTAGGATGGGCAAGGGCGCTTCGTCGGGTTAAGGCTTCCACCTTCTCGAAGGGCGAGACGAAGACCCTATAAAGGGCCGTCCTGCTGTTGTTGTACAGACATCGTGTACCCCTCATGTTGGACGGTGTTTGTCCGACTTGCGACAGCTGTGATTCAGGGCTTTGTTTTGAGTCACAGTTTTGTCTCCGTTCAATGTTTGCTCCTGTGGAAGATAAAGGTGGTTGCAAGTTGCAGAAACGAGAGGTGCGAAAGCAAGCAAGGAGGGAACTTTCATACGGGGCCGGGGACGGTAGCTCTTCCGCCAATCATATCGCGCAACGCGACGAGCTTTTGAATGGTCCAAGCTCCAGCGGAATCTCATACGCCATACGCCAGCCCAATCCACTCGTCTCAGCACTTGCCGTTCCTCACTCGTCCCTTAGGTACACGGCGGCCAGCAAACAGGAGGTTGTCCAAACAGCACGATCGCGAATGCAAACGCTCCATCAACCACCATGGCGGGACAACCCCTCCGCTTGGCCCTGAACACTATCAAAACTATTGCTTTAGGCCACGTCTTTGTGGAATACGGCTACACCGGTGGTCCTGCGTCCGGCCCTTCCATGCTCCCAACGTTTGAGGTTGCCGGTGAATTTCTCCTCTCGGACAAGCGCTATCGTTACGGTCGCGGTGTCGCCGTGGGCGATCTGGTTTACTACAAGATCCCAACCATGCCGAATTCCACCGGCATCAAACGTGTGATGGGCATGCCAGGCGACTATGTACTGTTTAACAGCCCAGACTCAGAGAAGAACTGGATGATTCAGGTACGAGCAGACGTTGGTAATCGTCTCACAAGAACCTCTGCTAAGAGTAGCTACAATAGGTCCCTCAAGGGCATTGCTGGCTGACTGGTGATAACCTGCAGTCTTCCAGAGACTCGCGGATGTACGGGCCTGTTCCACTGGCTCTGATCGGGGGCAAGGTGGTGGCCAAACCATTGCCTTTGTCCGGGCACAAGTGGATCGAAGACGGACTCCGCGATGTTGAAGAGGGCCGAAAGTGAGGTATGACCAAGTGGGATTGCACCGTACTGTCATGCGCGATTCAGGCAACACGAGAAGCGACAGACAATATATGAACCTCGGCCAATCACAAGCTGGACGGACCATCACACAGATAGTGAGTTGTGTTTCCGGTCTTCTAAAGTCTGATCCTAATTACAACGGGTAGGGGAGCCAAAAGGCGCCAGGTGAAGCTTCATCAAGCCTGACGACAGGCCGAGTAATATGAGACATGTATGACCCGACAAACGAGCCACGATGCTTGATACAAAGTAAAAGGTCTGGGTCGTCTCTGTGTAACAGAAAACCAAGCGTGCCCTCTGACGGCGGCATTACCGTCCGTCAGAACATTGGCACGCCGAAATAAACGCTCCTTCAAGATGCTTCCACGCCGAAATATACACTCAATGTAACAACCGAATCTCATTCTGCATGCTGATTAACGCCGATAACACCACCAACCCAAGCCTCCAAGCCCCTTGGTCCTGCTGTAGTACCCCGGAAGGGAAATTGGTGAACAAAAATAATGAAGTGAGGTCCGTGTAAAGCGTTGCTGTCCTTAGCCTTCGATGTGAGTCTTGGAGCCACTTTGACCAAGCAGCTCCAGACACCGCTGTGCCAGGTTGACAACTTCGCCTTCGTCATCGTCTTCAAACTCGTTATCCGGCTCGATCTGGCGATTTGCAATTTCTTTAATCTGGTCGACGATATCTTGCGCCTGGCCGATCAGCTGAATGAGGTTCTTGTCCTCTGACTCGAGCAACTGGAGCAGAGTCCAGATTGCTATGTGCTGGAACGTCGCATCGCCGCTCTGAAGGAACCTCGTCAGGTAACCGTGTATGCCGCCGTTGGGCTCCTTCCAGTCTTGAACAAATACCGCATAGTCGCCGACTGATTAACATTGTTAGCTTGTTGTTAGGAACGGGAAATGTTCAACACACCTTTGGAAGAGAGATTGCCTAGAGCTGCAGCACTGTTGCCCTGGACTTCAATGCTGGGAGAATGTGTAAGGGGGATCAAAACCTCGAAGACTCCGAGGTTCAGGAGATGAGACTTTAGCTCGTCACTAAGAGCCAGAACCGCAATCGCAGCTGTCATCTCGGATTGGACTGTGACGGGCACTTCGAGCACCAGCTGCTTGCACTTCTGAACGGCGCCTGCATCGAGGACGAGGGCTTTGTTGCGATCAGAGCTGGCAGCCAGGTTCCTAAGGGTTGAGATGGCGTGGCATTGAATCTCTTCGTTCTCAGTAGACCCAAGAAGGTCGACCAACGGTTTCAGAAAACCGGCCTCGATGATGGGCGACTCGTTCAAGGGGTGTATGGAAATGTTTCGTATACATGCTACAGCGGAAAGAATCAAAGGCAAGTAGGACGACGAAAGAAGTCGGAGTAGCGGAGCGAGGCCGTTGGACCGCACTATATCCAGCTGGTACTTCTCGTCAGAGGCCAAGTTGCGAAGCGCGAGCGCTGCCTGGCACTGGACCTTGGGCGACGAGGAATCCATGAGAGTGACGAGCGAAGAGACAAGCTTGGACTCTGTCTGAGCAAGCTTGCGGCGATTGTTAGCGTCAACAGCAATGTTGCTGAGAGCCGTCGTGCAGTAGTACTGGACATCGACGTCGGACGAGGAGAGTAGCTGGACAAGAACGGGAATGGCTCCGGCATTAACGAGCTGCTGACGGTTCTCATCTATCGCATATGTCAGTGCCGCATCTCTCGAGCTTGTACGCCACTAAGAAAAAACATACCCGAATGTGTCATATTGAGCAAGGCTCCGGTAGCGTTCCTCTGGACCCGCATATCCCTGGACTTTGCCAGCCTCGTCAAGGGACCCAAAGCGCCGGACCGTGCTATCTTTGCCTTGTTCTCCTCATGTGTGGCCAGGTTTGTGATGCAACCGACCGCGTTGCACTGCACTTCGACGTTTGGCGATAGCATCTGCCTGATGAGCGGCGTAAGGCCTCCGAGCTGGACAATCAAAACCTTATTCTCGGCTGATGACTCGGGTCAGTGTGTCTCCTGCTGCGTTGTCTACGAAGGTGAACCTACTGTTGACTGCCAGGTTCCCTAATGCGGCGCTGGCCGCGCGCTGGACTTCGATATCGGGACTTTGTAAAAGAAACAGGATGGGTTCAAGGGTATCACGGTCGACCTCGCGGACATCTGTAGCAGATCGTCAGCAAGTCAAGGTGACGTATGCTGAGGCTATGCGAATGGCATTCGCGACTGCAAGCAAGCAAGCAAGCAATCAGAGTGCCGACATACCTCTTTCTGTGATTTCGGCAAAAGTCAGGCTCGCACTCCGTTGCAAGTCAATATTCTCGGAGAACACAAGAGTGCTCAGAGCTCGGAGAGGTTCGCCCGAGAAGAAATCGGTTTCACCCCGCTGAAACAAGTCAGTGTTAAAGGCCCAAGAGATGAATTATGACAGAAAAGCCTAGCCGTACGTTTTCAAGATACTGGAGCAGGTCAGCAACAGCTTCCCTTTCGCTATCGGCGAGGACTGGCTCGTAGAGCCCATCGCGGGCTCTCCCTGTGCGATCACCATCAGCTTCGACTCAGAAGACGTAACGATCGGAAACCTAATACCTCCGCAGCAGGATTGGCAGACTCCCATGGCCGAGGTGGGCGACAAAGGCCGGTGTCGATGGTATCAAGACTCGATGTCGAGGTGGCGGATCGGAAAGCCGGGGCTTGTTTGTTTGGATGGATCCTTTCGTTCGCAACACGAGCGTTGTGGCAGCCCGACGACTAGAGGGATGGGAAGTGTACGGTGGCTCCGGCAGCTCGATAAAAAGTGTCGGTTTTGTCGAGCAAGCTGATTGAAGACGCAAGCTCGATAGCAGTTAGTGACCTCGGCGAATTACGATGCTCTTTACTGGCCGGTGGCAGAGTCCCGGAAGTCGGTCGGAGGATGGGCGACACAGTCGGTCAAACGAGGTTTTGGGAAGAAAGGCGACGGGAGGATGCTCTAGGTGCCTCGCGGAGCACTGACCCAGGATCAGGTTATAGCAACCCGCAGCAGCAGCAGCCGCAGCAATTGGGGCGGCAGCAGCAAGCCACCGGGACCGACTCTCTAGCGTACCTAGGTTGGGTACCTACCTACCTAGGTATGTGAGGCTGGTGCAAGATAAGGTGCCCAGGTACTACACCGCATGGTGGGGAACGCACCAAGCAACGGGCAACCAGCAAGCACGGCACAGAACAGCAAAGGCCCGTGGAACCCAATGTGGGACTGATGACCTTGGACCTTCTAACCCCTTTCGGCTTAAAGGTCCCAGAGAGAGAGGAGGTACAGAGTACACAGAAAGTTTCGAGTGTACCTGCAGCGTGCGCCGGCTTTGACTCGTGATATGACTGGCCGATGACTTATCCCCAGCGAGGCGAAGGAAAACAGTGAAGGTACCCACCTGCCGCCTCACTCTTTAATTACTCCCCCGTCTGCAGCAAGACCCAGTCCTCCCTTGGGCGACGCTGCCGCTGGATCCAAAACCTCGAACTCGGTGAGCACGGACCACCACGCTCCTTTCTTTACATGTGGGAACTCGCAAAGGGCGCCTTCGATGATGACGAGTGGCGGCTTGCTTGTCTTGACAGGTTTCGAGATCTCTTCTTCCGCTAAGGCACTCAACTTTGGGCAAACGTAAATGAGGCAGAAAAGCCGATGTCTGTCTCTAGAGGCGTTCCTGCTACACCACGCAAGCCATAACAGCGACACGGTGGCTTCAAGTTGGCGTGAATACCTCTCCATATCATCGTCTTCACGAACACCCCGGTTCTCTACGGAACCGTCTAGGCATCGTCATGTCATCGCTGAGAGCTTGCGAGCCATCTCAAAAATGTCCTACTCACATGAGGGCAGCAGATGGCAATGTTACTGTCCTGGAATGAGTGTGCACAGAGGTTAGAGCAGAGGTGCACTGCTAACTGAAAGCTGACGTCCCTTCTACGATGCACCACTCACTCATTGCCTTAATGACCTCTGCCTCGGCTACCTTGGACCAGAGAGAGTTTCAGATGAACACACCCAAGCTAGCCATCGGCCTACCTATACTCTCAGTTGACATGTTTCCTCCAGGCTTGCACTTGGCTATAAGGCGCCAAGACGAGAAGGGTCTCAGGGTCCAGTGTCACGCGAGGCTATGTGTGGCCGCTTTCAAGGTACGTTTAGTACAAGAAAAGAGACAACTGCTAGCCGTCCTCGCTCTCTACCTAGATTGCGATCGAAGCTTGGTCAATATCCAGACGACGAGCTGGCGCATGATAAATTCAAATGGAAAATTATGGAAAAATGTCTCGAACTTGCATGTTCTTTGGAGATGTGTCTTCAAAGCTTGAGCCGAGGTAAGACACGCTGTCTTGGAAAAGGAAAGCCGTCGGACAGTAACAGGCGTGAGGATCATCATTTGTTTCTCGTCGGCTAGAATTGATCCTGATCTTCGATAAATATGTGTCGGGCCTGCCTACCGCCGCAATCGCTGGGGGAAATCGGTTGAGTCCAGTGTGCTTGACACCCAGCTGGAATGCTAACGGCAGCTTCTTCACCAACAAAATGCTGCTTACTAGTTATTTGTCATTGTCGCTGTCCTTACTACCTGCCTGCCTTGTAGTTTGGTGTGTATGTGTGTGTGTCGCTCTGCGTGTGCATTCTCTCCTTTGGCCCTTTGAATTCGGAGAAGGTCATTATAGACATTGGACAGCACTGAAGAAACATAGTCGTATTTATCCGCCTATTTCTAGATGTTTTGAGGTCATCACCAATGACGAAACATGCCACCATGTCCAGTCGCCGTCGGCCCCCTCACAACCTCGGAGCTAACACCCGCTCGCTGCACGCGTTGAGCGGCAGTGTCGAGCATGAACAATAAGCATCTTCTTGACTCGGTTGATCATCATCGCATGGGTAACGCCAACGTCAGCGCCAGCACCAGACTGCGCTTGCGGGAAAAGCAAGACGAAGCAAAACGAGAACCAGGCGGTCGACGCCCCCCGGCCTACCTTAATCGGTTGGGCTTCGCCAAAGTCCAATGCAGTCAGATAAAGGATGGTTACAGAACAGGTACACAGCTCCGCAGGTGAGACAAGAAGGGCACGGCTCAGGTAAATGCTATTCGCTGCCGGTACTGGTGCCGCTCCTGGTGCCACCACTGTAACTGTCACTATCTTAACTAATCCCTACCTATCTACCTGAAGTAGATAGGTATCTTTCTCTCGCCTTACCTATGCTGCTGCTGCTGCTGCTGCACGTTGGGAGGGGGGAAAAGAACGGCCCATGGGAAACTACTCACCACAAGGCGTCCGTCCAATCTAGCCCAGTCCATTCTTTGGTCCACGAATTCCTCTCCTTCTCCCCTCTGATCTTTTTTTTTGTGTCCCTACCTCTCATTCCGTTGATTGTCTCTGCCTCCCGTCTCTCCCGTCCCCGTCTCCCGCTTTATTCGCACTCTTACCCCGTCCAGCGTCCAGAGGGGCCACACGCGCCATTAGCCCTCGCACGACGACACAATGGACGACCCCTCCTCGGCTTCGAAAGACAAGGCCGATGCTAGCTCCATGCCCACGTCGCATCAGCAACAGTCTAGCGGCAGCAGTCCACTACAACCACCCGTAGTCGCTACTGCTGCATCTATCGCGAGACCACATGGTCACGAGCTTCCCTTCGTCACGCCCTCATCCTACCTTCGCCCGAGACCTTCTTCGTCTGCCGCTCGAAAAATGCCAGAGAAACCCCCCAGCCCGCTCGACAAGGACCAGATCCATGGCCTGGTAAGCCATCCGTGCTCTTTGATCGACCCCGCGCTCGTCGCGCGCCCCTCCGATCCCCGTGCCCGAGCCCGATCTTGTTTCCTGATCAGAGCGAGCGCATGCGGGGTCGTTCTTCGCCCACGACGCCATCGTGAGGGGCGCAGTTGGATCGCTCCGAGCTGTCGCTAACATTTTCTCACTAACCAGAGATCCATTCGCGACTTCCTCAAAGTTCGAACCAGCTACGATGTCCTGCCGCTCTCCTTCCGCCTCATAGTGCTCGATAACGACCTCCTGATCAAGAAGAGTCTCAACATCCTCATCCAGAATGGTACGAGTCATGTTTGCCTCGATGCGCCGAGCAGTCTGTTCTGACCTATGCAACAGCGATCGTTTCCGCGCCGTTGTGGGATTCGCACAATTCCAAGTTCGCCGGCCTCCTGACGGCGACGGATTACATCAACGTGATCCAGTACTATTGCCAGTTTCCCGACGAGATGCACAAACTGGAACAGTTCCGGCTCAGCAGCTTGCGAGGTACGTCGTCCGAGATGGTCACACTGGCTCAAGGTTGCATGCCAACATGCCTGCAGATATCGAAAAGGCCATCGGGGCCTCCCCTCTCGAGACGGTGTCCGTCAACCCCATGAGACCGCTTTACGAGGCCTGTCGCCGCATGCTTAAGACGCGCGCCCGCCGAATCCCCCTTGTGGACGTAGACGACGAAACCGGCCGTGAGATGGTCGTCAGTGTCATCACGCAGTACAGAATCCTCAAGTTCATCGCTGTCAACAACGAACACAATACCGTCCTGTTGAAAAAGTCCCTCAGAGAGATTGGCTTGGGCACATACAAGAACCTCGCTACCGCCAAAATGAACGACTCGGTCCTAAACGTGGTCGACTTGATGGTCAAGCAAAACATATCGTGCGTGCCGGTCGTGGATGCGCACAACCATCTCCTCAACGTCTTCGAAGCTGTCGATATTATTCCGTGTATCAAAGGGGGTGCGTACGAAGAGCTATCCTCCAGCGTTGGAGAGGCACTGTGCATGCGACCTGACGATTCGCCTGGAATCTACACTTGCAGTCCCGAGGACAGAATGGACTCCATCTTTGACACGGTTCGCAAGTCAAGAGTGCATCGTCTGATAGTAGTGGATGATGATAACCGGCTTGTGGGTGTCATTTCCCTCTCAGACATACTCAAGTATGTACTCCTGCACGGAGAAGAAGATGACATCAACGGACCTTGAGGCTGGAATAAAATCGGAGTTGCATAGAAGAGCGACGGATCCTCGCTGGAATGACTTGGGAAACGGTAGACATGATATCAGCATGTGCCAGGCGTATGAAGGCGTAACTGGGAGGAATACCAGATGGTGCGCGTACCTCATCATTATTTATTCGCTTCATTATAGAGGTTCGGGGGTAATTACGGAGAAGTCGGCTGTCTGGCTGCATTATGAAATGAGAACATGCCCAACATCACACTCGGCTGCTCCCCCCCACGTGCCATTTGCTCTGTCCGCTGGTGGTGTCGGGCGCTGGTTACTGGTCGGATGAGAGCGGCAACAGCGACGACGGCGGCTTCATCCGCTGTCGTGACGGTGACGGAAGAATATTGGTATAGCAGGCGCGGTCCTGTTACATGCTGATTTACCACGGGGCCGATGGCAGGAGGCAGGTACGCCCTTGTTCTTCACCTGCACGACACCCGGCCATTTCGGTTTGGCAGGCGCATTGTCTTCACATGGGGGCCGGCTGATGCCACACGCCATCGGCCTCCCAGTTCTGTACATCACCTCACAAATCGCCGTCGTTGGACATTCGGTATCCTCCACCTCAAAGTCGAGCCAGCGAGCCTACTCGCTCGTACACGACGGTTTTGGTCAGCCATCCCCGGGTCTTTCTTCTGATGCAGTCTTACAACAACAATGAACCATCTTTACCCTCAGTCCTGTCTCGAGATCCTGAGGCCGGGACCCTCACAAGCCAAACCACGAGCACTGCGCCGACCAGTACCGTGCCTCCTCGGCTACCCGTAGCAGCCTCAATGACATCTATCAACGCCAGTGGTGTTGGTGGACAACCACTTGCAGCCTCAAACACCCTACCAGCCTTGGTTAACAAAGAACGACGCCAAGGCAGAGTTCTTCCGAGCAGCGCAACGTGGACATCATCGATTGGGGATCTGGCCACGCTTTCAGACACAGACGAGGTTCAGGATCGTCGGAGGTTTGTTCATGAGTACAACCGGTTAGCCAAGAAGGTATCGAATAGCTCGGTCTCCGCGGCAGGCTGTTTGGCAGCATCAGATCCTGTTGAAGAGTCCTGGTCTTGGCTGACACGTATCTACAGCACGGAATCCGAGTGCTCGTTGTCGGAGATTTCCAGGGAAATGTGAGTGTCGTATTGTGTCTACGTCAAATCACTTGCTGATTATATCAGCGACCTAGGACACCGGCTGTTATGACCGAAAAACGTAGATGGTGGGCTCGAGTGCTTCGCACAACTTCATCCGGACAGCCGTCCAATCCACAAGGACCACCAAGGGGTGTCCGACACAAGAGAAGCGTCAGCGACATCGCCCTACATCTGGTTCATCCACGAAAACCAGAACCCGTATCGCTCGATCTCCAGACAATGGTGCGACTGAGCGGCAAAAGCCTCTTCTACCTCCCTCCCGACTATGCCCCTGGCTCACTCGTCTTGCCAACTTGCTTCCGAGCCACCGCTCAATACTTGGCTCAGTATGGTATGTTGGCAGAGCAATTTTTGTGGAGAGTCTCATCTAACCAACAACGCAACAGGCCCTAATACACGGGGAGTCTTTCGTATTTCCGGATCGGTCCGCATTGTCAACGCAATCTTCGACTATTACTGCTACGAAAAAGCTGGAGAGGAGATCACTGGTACGATCCGCTGCCCTACTCTTCCACTTCACATCAACGCGGGCTCGCAAGATGTAGCCTCAGCCTTCAAGAAGTTTCTGTCCGTACTTCCAGGTGGTATCCTAGGCTCTCTTTCGCTTTTCGATGCTTTGGTGGCCATTCATAGCCAGCTTCGAAAAGAACCTGAGCTTAGCCGCACCAAGGACACGAAACTCCGGGCTCGACTCATTGCATTAGCTATCGGCACTATTCAATCTCAGTTTCGCCGAGAACTGATATGTGCTGTGTTTGGTCTCCTTTCCTTGATCGGTCGTGCTGCCGAGACAGCTGCTCGTGAGGACGAGCAGGGTCGACCGCTTCCAACTTCGGACCTCATGGGATACACAGCTTTAGGAATCGTGTTTGGGCCGCTTTTTGTTGGTGATTTGTTGGATTCCTATACTATGAAGCTAGCAAATCCTTCTTCAGGATTGTTACTATTTCCCCTCACTCCGCCCCAACTCAAAAAGGAACGGCAGCGCAAGACGACAACACAAGACGAAGGAGGCCCTTTATCTGTCGACAAAATACACGTGGCCAACGACATCGCTGAAATGCTTATCGCAAACTGGCGCGAGGTCGTCCGGAACATAAAGAACTTGTCGATTTTGGCTAAAACGAATGATGACTCGGAGAGTCCGAACCGCCGAGAGCTTCTTCGGTCGTCAAACTCTGAGCCTTTCGCCATTGGCTTGCCCAAGGGGTGGAAAAGCAAGAGATCCTCGCCAGCTACCTCTTTCAACCGGGATAGATCGCCATCTCCCACAACTCCTACCCCAGCTCCACGTAAGTTCAAAACGTATTCGTTCCCTCAAGCTCACGCAAGCTTAATGGTTAATAGGAAGCGGAGGAATGACGACTTCGAGAACAACTGAGAACCTGAGCGAAACGCTTAACATCAAAAGAGCCCGGCCGAAAACGTCACATTCGGCGTCTTCAAACAAAGTATCCATGCGCCAATCTCTCAACCCATTATCGCCAACGGCAGAGGAGAGCTTGGTAGATGATACGAGTGCCGCGGTGCTGCAGTTTACTTCAGCCAAGGATGACTCTCCAATCATCTCGCAGACTCCTAAGAAGAACCCAGCGTATCAAACCGAGAATTGCAACCAAATCTCACAATCGAACTCTGCCAAAGTTCGGCAAACGCCTATTGGAAGCTTGATTCGATCGCACAGCCGCCCTGAGAAAGATGGTAAGTCTGCTGACGAGACTGACGGGCTCGCCACAAATCATGACCAGCATTTGTATGGGAGCCCTCGTTTATCGGAGGAGATGGTGCCAGAAAGGACCTCGTCAATACAGCCCACAAAGATACCAGGAGAGCTGCGAACGTCTACGGAAAGCCTAAGAGGCGGTAGTCAAACAAAAGAACAAGCCATGTCCGGAAGAGACGGGGTTTTAGCTGAAGATACCGAGGCAACTAGACGGAAGACTGGAGGAACTGTCTCCTCGGCTCTTCGTCGACTTCTCGGCAATAGTCAACGTCGAACGTCATATTCAAGCAGTCCAAAACCTAAAATGTTCAGCACAAGACATCCCCCCCCCAGGGCGGTGAGCCCACGCACGCCCATCCAGTCTACCTTCCCTCCCAAACCCCCGGGCACAAGAGATGCGACGCAAGAGCCGCTAGACTCTAGTTGCGAGATAGGTACAAAACACGGTGACAGCGACACTGCCGGGATGCTATCTCAGGCAAAGTACAGACAAGATACAGACACGGAAAACAAGCCATTGAATGTCAACCGTATGTTGCATACGAAACCAACCGAAATGACCCCAAACCCCAAATCTCTTCTACGGACTCCAAAGCAAAGTGCACAGCTCGACCCGAGATCCAAAAGCACCGAGTCCATTCAGATCACGCCGAAAAGCTTTCTTGCCAAAAGCGAAGAACCAGTCAGCCCACGGGAAATCAGAACCGATTCTTCGAAGCTGCAGTAGGAAACGCTGCCTCCGATCAGTTCTGGCCACAAAGCATTGTCTCATTTTGTCGAACATCAAGGTACATACAGCCAGGAAGCTAGGATCCCACCACAACGGTACCATACGGACGAGAAAAAGGCGAGACCAGGGAAATCTCGGTCGCTCACATCCCAGCCAGCTCCTTCAAGGCCACCAAGCGTAGCCACAGCGGACGAGTTTGCCCACCGATCTCGAGCATCAAGTTTGAAGCCCACTGTAACACCAACAGCACGACCTTCTGGCGATGGGAGCTGCGGCAGCTCAACTCCCTCTCGTGGATCCGTTTCGAAGCCAGTTGGGGTGAAGGCTATGGCAGCAATGTTTGAAATAGCCTCCCAGGAGTCGCCTTATGTGCCTTCTCCTACAGCTTCCCGCTATTCACGGTCAAACGAGACGGGTTTGAGCCTCTCTCAGTTAAGGCTAAACACGGCGTCTTGCCGGATTCCAAAGTCCAAAGCTTCGGTCTCGAGTATTGGCAGGCATGAGCCAGATCAACGCTGGCAAATTCCGGGCAGGCACACCCAGCTGGCAGATCATCATCAGGGTACTGCCAATGACGGTGGCATGAGCTCCTTGGGTGTATCTCAAGTAGCCGATGGTAAAGGGCGGGCTCCTCTTCTGGAGAAGCCATCGGTCACCCATCATCAGCGGACGCCTGATAACTCAAAGCTCCAGAAGCATCTTCCAAAGGTCCCAAACCTGGACGACGACGGCAGGACTTTTCTTAATCTCGGAACAATGACGAGGCCTGCTGAACAGCCTCCAATAGCGCAACAAGTCACGTTTTCCCACCGACCATCTACTCCCTCTCTGATGCGCCAACTCAGCTCAGAAACCGTCTCTGCACGAGCGGCAAGCCCCGGCGCCAACTCGGTGCTTCATAGCCAAATCCGCAGTCTTCAAAGACAGCTAGATGCCAAGACTGAAGAATGCCTATCTTTGCGGCGTCAACTAGAAACGAAGGAGAGCATGGATATCGGAACACTGAGTGAACAGCTACGCGCGGCAAAACGGGAGTGCGCCATGTGGAAAGCCCGTGCCGAGGCGGCAGAGAAGCGTGTGTCGGCTCTCGAACGCTTCACTCGCAGACTGCGAGGAATCAAGGGAGGAGACGCGCAAAACGACACAGACAGACTGTCACACAGCGAGAGAAACAGCACCGAAACCACGCGCACGGAGGCCGGAGAGGTCGTTGCAGAGAGGATAAGGAGGGCGATGAAGGGTATGGACGGGCCCAGGAGTAGTGATGGCGGGGCTGCAGCATGGTGGGACCCGGACCGGACTGGCCCCAGCTGGGACCATTCAATAGGAGCTTGTGGGCAACAGCAAATGATATTGACGGAGACAGCATTATTGGAGGTCTGGGAGGCGGCACAGGCCTTGCTAGCGGATGTCGAAATTTGAATAACCACGCGAGGGGATGTTGGGCTGGCAGATATCAAGAGTAGGAGTGGCGCACAGCCAAGTCATCCACCCGAGCTGCTGTATAGGGGTCAAGACACATGACTATCATTGCGGACCTTCATATCACTATCGACTCACGTTAAACCCCTGTTCTCATGAAACCGTTATTGCCACCTTGATTAGCACACTGGAGGTACGCATCGAGCCTTACGTCCTGTGGCAAGAGGTAGCGTTCCGGCATACTAAGCGCTCTCGCCCCCCGAATCACGATGTATCCTCCACCTCCCGGCCTCGTCCATCCGCATGGGAACAGTGCCGACAGCCATGCGCCCGATACCGTCCAGGATGGTGTCTAGCAGCTCCGCATCGTCAACAGCCTCTTTGGCTTCTACTTCTGGCCTCGTTGGTTCCGATCTCTGTTGAGGATACCTGCCGTCTCTTTCTTCGCGTGCAATTCTAGATCCGTCGATATCTCTATTAATATCTGTCGGCTGTGGGCTCCCGGTGCTTGGCTTAGGGACAATGGGTCGGCTGGGTAGGTCCGTCGACAGCGGTGTCGAGGGTGTAGTTGCTGTACGAGAAGGGTGGTAAGGGATGCTTGCTCTCTGGCCCCGAGTGATTTGCGGCATTTGCTGGTGGCGATGACTCTGCTGGGGCGGGTGAGGCGATGGACGGAGGGCGGCAGGAGACCATCTTTGAGTAGTCCGCGGTGAAGGAGGATAGGCCAAAGGACCAGTCGTAGCGGAATGATGTCTCGTCAAGTCGGGCGAGGGCGGTGCTGGTGTAGGCGGGATGTCCTGTGGCTGCGGTTGGTAATAATGGCGTTGTGATGGAGGTAGTGTTTGCTGGTGGTGGTTCTGAGGTTGATGACTGGCGGTAGCGATCGCCATTGCAGGCCGGACCGCGGATGATCGGGGCGGGGTGGTGTTGGTAATGGTACGCGCGGGTTGGCGGGGCGCGGGGACGGTGGCCTGGTTTTGCCCGTACACGGGCCCGGACGGCTGGGGCCGTCAGTTGTCATAGACAAAAAGGGACTTGTGGTGGTGCGTCGCCTCGACTACAGCGGAGGCGAGTTGGTAGTCTAAAAGGAGTCAGCGTGGTCGAGTAAACTCACTCCGACGGGGAGGATGGAACGCCCGGTATTGGCGATAGAATGTGTAAACCCGCCCGTTGGACCATAGGCTTGCAACGGAAGCGAGTAGCCAGTCTGCAGAAACTCGGTGTACGAGTTTCCAAATGCCCAGGCCTTCACGTCCTCATATGCACTAGGTAGTGCGGAGGAGGGACAGGCAGGGGTGCCGAGGAAAATCAGATACATGAAAAATACATACCAACATCAGGACCCAGATCACGCGAACTCAGAACTTTGATGGACAGATCGGGGTTAACCTTGCCGATGACCTGGGCACCGTTGCCGTTGGTGAGGTGGACGTCCTATGACAGCAGGGTTAGAGTCTATGCCGATGTCCAGCTCAACCCGAAGAAGCCCTCAGGCGCCGATCCCTAAGACTTGGACTTACACGGTTCAGGATGGCTGTGACGTTGCCATCGGAGTCGAGGACGGCAGAGTCACCGCGCAGCTGCAGGACCTTGCCGATAAGCATGACGTTGCGGCCGACGTAGTTGTCGAGGTACTGCGCTGTGATGCGCGGGGTTGAAGTGGCTTCGGCCATCTTGAGGTAAAGGGCTGGTTAAAGAGGGTGTTTCTTGGTTCGGTTGTTGTGCAGGGTCTTAGGTGGATGATGAAGGTCCAGTAGGCTACGGGTGTTTGCGCTGGATATGATCTGGTGAAGGGAGGGTGGCCGTCCAAGGTCGGGTATAGAGGAAATTGGTCTAACTAGGAGACGCGTTTTGGGGCACCCCGCAAACCACTTGTCGCGGTGTCAGGTGACACGTCAGGTGACCAGTGCTGTATGTCAGTCTACCACACCACCTACCTACACTACGTACATACCAGGACCCTTCACGATTTTCATCGGGCCCTTCACGGTTCTGAGGGATCCCCCCCAAAAACGTTATATTAACGGTGTCCCGCTATCACCGTCTTTCTTGTTGTTCCCTCCCTGTCCCTTCAAGGAGGATAAAAGACGGGTCTGGGTGAACCATGACGTGGTTCTCATGAATCGACTTTTGACCGCCTGGGTCGTCCAGGATGTCTTTGGCCAATTAGACAATTCGGTGTTGGTTCGGAAGCCCAGTTCGAGAGCCATCACCAATGCTTGATGATCGAGTCGTCACCAGAGTGGTACTCAGTGGGGTCCTCTCCTGCCACAGAACCTGCTCAGTCTTTGTTCCCTCGTTTAGGGATTACTCCTTGCACGGTAATGATGTCATTTCAACCCTCGTCGCCTGTTTTTTCTATATAAATATGCAAGTTCCGGTCGATCACTTAGATCCTACAACGGGGCAGCGCTCCATGTTGATGGCTCAGTGCGCTGTGTTATCACAGGGGTAGATAAAGAGACCGACGCCTGCGACCTGTCGTATAAAGACTGCTTATGCTTAGTTGGGCAGCCACCGAAGAATGCGGTTGACTCTCCGGTATCAGCCAAGTCCGGCAATGGTTTTCCTGTCTTGGGAGTGGTTTGGCATCGCTTCTAACGACGTGCTTCCTGGATGTCAGGCTTGCATGCAGGGCCTCTGTAGCAATCGCACACCCTTTTCCCCAGGACAAGCGGCCGCTCGACATAGAATTTCTTATCACCCAACACGTGTCGAAATTCATTGTGGCCTGAGATGTAAATCTCTTGCCGTATCAGGACCCTTCAGTCTCGGCGGTGCATGGCGCCCTAGGAAGAAACCTGGAAACTTGGACGCGGCAGGCAATCGAAACGCTGCTGCTGCTCGGGGCCGACACAAGGCCGACACAAGGCCGGGACATGAGTCGGAGATGGAGACGCCGCAATCACTCCACCTGTCACGTATAATCGGCTGTGAGCGTGGGCGGATTGTATAAACCATGGCCTTTCCGTCTGGCCTACCATGGTACAACCCCAAGTCGGCACATAATGTAGTTATCGAGACGGCACAACGGCGATACCAGTACTGCCGTCACACCTGCTGCCTGTGGTACGGGATGAATCTGCACCAGGTTAGGGACTGGACCTACCGGTACCTAGGTGCCGGCTGCTGAAAAGACAAGGCGGTTGGGTGACAATGTCAGGGTCTATTGTTGGCAGCTCTATGCAGGGAAGGGCCAGTATAGGCAAGCTACTTGACCGGGGTGAGACGGTCGATCTTGATGGGATACAAGGAAGTTCTGGAAATTTCGACGATCACGAATTGCTTGCCTTCTTCCGCGAGACGGTGTTACGCTTGTCAATGTTCAATTTGAACGCTGGACGGGCAAAGTATCCCCATTTCCGTTTGGGACTTGTACATGTGCAGCCCGTTGTATACGGTATGGCCAGTTGATGGGTGGAGTACCCACCCGCGCCGTTCTGTTGTGGGTGAGATGAGGCTTGGGGTTACCTCGTTTCTCTCGGGCCCTGTTACTATCACTAGAGGACGCTTCAAACCGCGGGTCTCTAATTGGGTCAGCTGGGTTGTCATGGCGCCATCACGCAATGAACGGTTCGTATACCATCGGTGATCCAGTATCGCGATCACGCCTCGTGCGGGCCTGGGCATCAGTCGACACCCTTTGCAAGCTTGCATTAGCTACAATCTGGGGTCTATCCGGATTCTGGAAGGCTCCAGGTCCTGCAGCATCTCACTACCTACACTAGAGCCGGCCCGGGTCTAGGGCGGGGACGCGCAAGTGCGCCAGCCAGCGGCTGGTCTTGGGCAAAAAGCAATAGCGACAAGATGCGTAGAGACAACGAAATGGCGGCGTCGGAGCGGCAGGAAAAGCAGGTTGTGGGTTGGTGGGGGTTGGCAAAAGTTTTCGATACTGGACCGTGGATGCGAGTGTGAAGTCTACTCCACTACACTACAGCCATCATGTAGTACTAGGTATGTAAGGAGGCACCTACGAATGGTCTCTCTGGCCTGTCTGCCAAGCTGATTCTGTCGTGGGCTGTTTTTGGCAATGGCCTGCCCCTCATCTTCCCCACCTAGGTAGGCAGGTAGCTCCCGAGCTTCCCCTGCTCCTTCCCAGGTCGCCCTGCGCCTGCCTACCGCCCGGCGCCGACAGGGAAGATCAAGGTCATTGTTGCCAATTGCAGGGCCGAAACGGAAGGGAGGCAGCACCGGCTCCCGGAATGTTCAGCGCGACGCTTTTTATTGGTTCGTGGAGGGTGCGGGTGCTACTGCGTTGGTACAGGTAGGTAATACCTAGCTGTAGCTTACATTTTGAACCCCCCTCCCCTCCTTGTCGACCGACTCCCTGAACCGTCCAAGTGAGCTCGTCTTTCCCTCTCTACAGGGTTATGTCTCTTTATCGTCGCGATGCCCCCCCTGGGTAGCTCCTACGGCCCGTGCTCACCTACCGGGACGCAGCCAGTGTTAGATTTTGGGCTTCAACCATAACTCATTCTCGTCTGGAATCCAATGGGCTCTAGCGCAAGGCACTAACAAGACGAGACAGCGCGCAACGCACAGACTCACTCGCCAGCGTCGCCAATCGTGCTTGCGCCTGTTGCTGTGGCTGTGGTTGGCAGAGACGCATGCCATAACAGAACAGCTTGAACCTTGACCAACACAGACACATCGAGCCAACGCGTACACGACAGACAGTGGCTAACTCTCAAGGAGGGGCAGCTCGGTCAGATGTCGGTGGACTAGGCAGGCAGGCACCCGGTGTCGGGTTTCGGTGTATCGAAAAAGAGAGGGAAAGTTGAGGGTAGAAACGAGGTAAACAGCCACACACACACACACACACAGCATACCTGGGGTGACTACCTAGGTACCTACCTGGGTAGTCGTGCACCAAACCTGAGGCTGCAGTATCCCAGCTAGGTTAGTCAGCATCGCCGCTCTTGCTCAGGCTCGCGTCACCCGTGCTTAGTGCTGCTCAGGATACAAATCACCTCAATCACCCCCTCCTCGAGGACGCATCCAACCGTCCACTCAAATTTCAACACTGCCTCGTCATCCTTCCAGATTGTCAACTTTACGCGACTTTAACCATGAACGGGGACTCGGCCACCGCCGCCAGGATGCGGGATAAGTGCAGGTTCAGGCAAGTGACCCGGCTCCTGGCTTCCTTGACATCCAGGCGCCTGTTGCCCGGCTTTTGCGAGATGTTCGTACGTATCGGTTCGTTCCTGTTTCCTCTGCTGCTAGAAGCTGACTACCCAAGCTGGTTATAAAGTCGCAATCGCCCGCATTCGTGCCATCCCTACTTCCTACTACTCGACACCACCTACACATTCTCGTTACCTAGTTAGCCCACGCTCATTATCTCAATTCAGAACTCTTCAAAGCAACTGCAATGCCACCAAGGAAGAGCGCCGACGAGTTTTTCCGCAGAGGGAGAGAAAAAGGCTCTGAACAGTGTAAGGAGGGGATCAACGATTCTGTTGTACTCAAGCAGCCAACAGACAAGTCGTTGAGAGGATACGGACGCATGGTTAGCCTATGGAATCAGTGAGTTCACCTGAGAGCTAATCTTAGCAGCAGTCTTGTTAACAGCATGTTTTCTCCAGGTACGCAAAACACCACGTCGAAGACAATCCAAGTCCATACGACCTGAAATGTTTGAAAGATTTTATCAAAGACATTGCATTTAGCATCGATGGTGTAGAGGACGACCCAAACCCTGCAGAAGGAACTGTAATGGTATATTGGAAGCAGTTCACCGCTGGTTGGCGCCGTGAACATGATCCTATTCCCAGAAACACAACCCTCTCGGTGAGAAATGTATGTCAACAAAATCATCGCAACCCACAACTTCCTCACTTGTGATTTTGGAGCTTACAGGTTTGATCTAGTTCATTATATATGAATTACCTGATATCCTCACGCGGGAGAGCTCTCTTAAGCTGGTGAAGAACAAACGACCGAGGAGGTTTGGTACAAAGAACCACTTTCTTCATCTGGGTCGCCAACTATGGGGGAATGACTGGGTTGAGTATGAGAAGCCGGCGACAAGAGTGTACGACTGGGCTGCGCACATGGCCATCGTCTGTTCTGCTGCACGTATAGGCGAGTACATCGAGTCTACATCTCGGTCAAACTCTGGCCGCGGGCTGTACTACAGGGTGAGCAGTGAAGTATGAATGCTGAGAATGACACAAGCTGATCTATGTTTTGGGTGGCAGGAGGT
>JASUDE010000053.1:152200-168144 GCA_034509685.1 Colletotrichum cereale | reverse complement strand
TATCCCCCCCCCCCCCCCGTCAGTCAACCATGCCTCAGCCCACGGTGGACTACTCCCTCTACCTGGTCACGGACTCGACCCCCGTGATCCTCGGCGACCGCGACCTCGCCTCCGTCGTCGCCTCCGCCGTCCGGGGCGGCGTCACCGTCGTGCAGTACCGCGACAAGACGAGCGACACGGGCGCCCTCGTCGCCAACGCCAGGCGCCTGCACGCCGTCACCCGCGCCGCCGGCGTGCCCCTGCTCATCAACGACCGCGTCGACGTCGCCCTCGCCGTCGGCTGCGAGGGCGTCCACATTGGACAGGATGACATGGGTGAGTGGCCTGTGTGGTTTTCTTCTCCTCTCTCTCTCTCTCTCTCTCTCTCTCTCTCTCTCTCTCCGTTTATTTGTCTCTCATCTCCCCGTGGCCATGGTTACTATTGATTTAATACTTACACTTTTTTTGAATTTCCTATAATGCATTGCCACTGACAGACCACCCCCCGATCAGAACTCACCGCCGCGAGAAAGATCCTCGGCCCGGACGCCATCATCGGCGTCACGGCCAGCACCGTCGAGGAGGCTCTCAAGGCCTGCGAAGACGGCGCCGACTACCTCGGCATCGGCACCGTCTTTGCGACATCCACGTACGTTCCTCGTCCCACACAACCCCACCCGGGGATTGCTCAGCTCACTGACGGCCCTAACAGCAAGGAAAACACAAAACACATCATCGGCACCGCGGGCCTCCGCCGGATCCTCGCCGAGCTCGCCTCGGCCGGCCACCTCCCCCGCGTCAAGACCGTCTGCATCGGCGGCCTCAAGCCCTCCAACATCCAGCGCGTGCTCTACCAGTCCGCCCCCTCGCCGCCCTCGGGCCCCTCCCTCGACGGCGTCGCCCTCGTCAGCGCCATCGTCGCCGCGCCCGACCCGGAGTCCGAGTCCCGTCGCCTGCTGGACCTTGTCAGGTCCGCCCCCTCGTATCGGCAGATCGTCTCTCCGTCCTCCTCCTCCTCCTCCTCCTCCTCCTCCTCCTCATCCTCCGGCGCCCCCCCGGCGGACGTCGGCTCGCTCCTCGCCCGCGTCCCCGACGTGATCAGGGCCGTCGCCTCCGCCTCCCCGCTCTCCCACAACATGACCAACCTCGTGGTCCAGAACTTCGCCGCCAACGTCGCCCTCGCCGTCGGCGCGTCCCCGATCATGGCCAACTACGGCGAGGAGGCCCCCGACCTCGCCCGCCTCGGCGGCAGCCTCGTCGTCAACATGGGCACCGTCACGCCTGAGGGCATCGCCAACTACCTCCAGGCCCTGGCCGCCTACAACGCCGCCGGCCGCCCCGTCGTCTTGGACCCCGTCGGCGCCGGCGCCACGTCCGTCCGCCGCGCCGCCGTCCAGGCCATCCTCGCCGGCGGCTACCTCGACCTCATCAAGGGCAACGAGGGCGAGATCGCCACCGTCCACGGGCACGTGGCGGCGCTGGAGCAGCAGAAGGGCGTCGACTCGAGCTCGACGCTCTCGCACGCGCACAAGGCCCGGCTCGTCAGGGACCTCGCGCGGAGGGAGAGGAACGTGGTGCTCATGACGGGCGCGACCGACTACGTGTCCGACGGCGACCGGACCTTCGCCGTCGAGAACGGCCACGAGCTGCTGGGCCAGGTCACCGGCACGGGCTGCGTGCTGGGCACGACCGTTTCGGCGGCGCTGGCGGCCTGGGCGGACGACCGGCTGCTCGCCGTCTTGGCCGGCCTGCTGCATTTCGAGATCGCGGCCGAGCGGGCCGCCGTCAGGGGCGACGTCCAGGGCCCCGGCACCTTTGTGCCGGCTTTCATCGACGAGCTGGCCCGGATACGGAGACAGACCGTCGGCGGGGACTTGAAGTGGCTGCAAGGGGCCAAGGTGAAGGCCGTCCATGTCGAGTGAAGCGTTTTTCCTTCGTGCCATGCCCTGCAACAGGATATAGAGTTGGGAACAAAGAGAAGAAGGAAAAGAAAAACATAAAAGGGCGCGCATATAAAAATAATAACAAAGTCTCGAACAATTCTTTTTTTTTCTTCTATCGACAAATGTACGTCTAAAGAGGTCCATCACCCCCATTGCGACCTCCCCCCCCCCCCCCCCCCCTAGATCTTGGGCGCCAGAGCCTGTAGAACCTCCTTGGTATCCTTCCCCGTATCCTTGACCAGCCCGACGATGCTCTTGAACTCGGGCCGCGCGGCGTCGCCCATCATCTCGTAGATGACACTCTCGCTCGTCGTGACCGTGACGCCCTCGTGCCGCAGCCGCGCCAGCGCGATCGGCACCTCCTCGCGGTTGCAGCTGCTCACCCCGTCCGCGAGGACGTACACCCTGTGGCCCGCCGCCAGCAGGTCCAGCGCCGTCTGCGTTACGCAGATGTGCGACTCGATCCCCACGACCAGGAACTCGTGCGGGCCCTTGCCGTCGAACTGCGCCGCAATCTCGGGCACCCACATGCTGAACCTGGTCTTGTCGACGGGCGCGCGGATGAGGTCCGACTCCCGGAGGAACGGCGCCAGCTCCGCGACGGTGTCGCCGAGCCGCGCACGGTTCTGCGTCGTTGTGTAGACAGGGATCTTCAGGGTCTCGGCGGCGCGGAGGAGCTTCGAGGTCGTCTTGACCACCTTGTCGAACTCGAAGATGGCATTGCGGAACTTGTCTTGAAGATCGCAGACGCTGGGGTGGTTCTCCTATTAGTCCCATGTGCAATCTTTTGATTGCTTCACCAAACATTGATGGGGGGGTCGTCGCCAACGTACAAAATGACAGGCCTTTGCAGGCGGCGAGCACCAGTGTTGGACATGGACGCCGTTGTGAGGAGGCGGGGTCGCAGAAGAAGCCGGTGCGGTCGTGGCTGGGTCAATCGGGCGCACTGGACGGGGATGCGGAGTGTTTGCGCAATGGGCATATCCCAGATGTTCGATCCAAACCCAAACGATACCAATCAAGGCTATTATCAAGGTGGTATTTGGTTGAGAGCATGGGAATAGATAGTCGGTCGCCTTTGATCAGTCGTCATATTGCGGGGTGAACGGACCGCGGGGTGCGGCTAATAAGTGGGGAGCCCAATCCCCGACCCGGCCGCCTCTACATAGTACCTTAAGTGCTGGGTTCCAGGCGTGCGTCTATCTTTGCAGTCAGTACCTATCTTAGGTAGGCAGTGAATATTTAACTGGCTGGTTGGCCAAAGGCTGCTTGTGTAGCCATCAACCTGTACCCCACAGAGGTGGGCAACTGATTTCCGATGCAGCCCCCATTGTGGACTACTCTGCGGCGCCGCCGTCAAGCGCTGCCGATCAACCAGTATCCATGCAATCTGATGAACACAACACCGGAAATCGAATTGTGAGGTCATGGGTTTTTTTTATTTTGTATCCGCCATGCGGGCTTTTGTAGCCGTCGTCCTATGGAACTCATCCTGTCCTGGTACACTGAATGGCCACCAGTCGGCCTGTCTCGCGCAGTACTGAAGCCATCTCGTCCGTCTCTTCATGTCGGAGGGGGTCGGTCGTTTGGTCAAAGCAAAGAAAAAGAAGATTAGTGCTCTAGTCGTGTTTGACCACCTCTACGTCAAGTGCCGCCGGGGCCTGTCCTTTTTTCTCTCTCCCGCACAGAACAAACCTACTCGGCCGTTGCCGTGGGCTTCGCTTTGCCTGCCGGGTTCATCCACGAGAACGCGGATGCGCCTCCGATCGGGTTCACCGACCGCGGCAGAGGCGGCCCGCCTGCGTTCTTCGTTTCGCGTTGAGTCTTGGGTTCCGTCGCGCTGCTGCTGACGCTGCTGACTGACCTCTTGGGCTCCCAGCGAACCGTTGCTGGGGGCGTGCTCTCTGCCACGACGCTGACCTGGCTCTTTCGACGATGTTCGCCACTGGTCCTGGGCGCTGGCGGCGGCTCATAAGCCGCTCCGGTTCGGGCAGAAGATGATGAGCCCGATTTCAGGGGCTTCAACACCTTCATGTTCCGACTTGCGCGTCCCGCAGGCTGGTAGCCGCTCAAGGGACCATTGGAGTCCCGTTGCCCGTTCTCGCTACCGCTTGCTGAAGTACCCTGGCGCCATGAGCCCCAGATGCCGCCAGCAGACTCACGTCGGCTGCCATCTGTGCTGGCTGAACTGTTCTGCACGACCGAAGGCTCTCTCGCCCCGGACTCGGATCCGCTCGCGTGGTCTTTGCCTGTCCTCTCACTCTCCCCGCCGCTTTCAGACAGGTTGCTTGCTCCAATCGGCTTGTTGGGTACAGAGTGATGTCCCAATGGAGACAAGGGGCCCTGCGACTCGGCATCCTCAGGTTGCACGCTGGAGACGCTGTTCTCCAATGCATCGTGCGTCGTAGAGGCCTGCGGTCGCGGGTCTCCGGAAACGAACGGGGCGGCGTTGGCGTTGAGCCGAGGCTTCTCTGGGACGACGTTGGTTGTGCTGATGTGCTTGAATGCGCCTTCATCCTCGGGCCGCACAAAGGGTACTGACAGCTTTTCGCGCTCGCTGCCATACAGACACATGCGGTTTTGGGACAGGAGAATGTCGGCCTGATGAGCTCGGAGGGTGTCGCTGCCGATGAAGATCTGGATGCCCCTCTTCGGCTCTGCTCCTTCGGCCTGTTCCATGCCAGACACCTCAAACGTGGTCAAGAGGCTTGGCATCTGGTGGCCCGGACTCGAAGACCGGCTGCTCCGCTCCGAGACGGTCGCTTCCACTAAGTACACCGAGAGCCGGATTTTGTAAGTGCCGTCCACGTCGCGTTGAACGTCGTCCAACAAGTCGAGGTCCTTGATGACAGAATAGTCCACCACAGACTTTTGAGACCCCGTACAAAGGTCGGCGTACAGAACCGTATCGTGCGCAAAGTCGGTCGTGAGCCAGCATCGAATGATGGATGGTACGGATCCCAAGAAAAAGAGGCCCGGTGGCGGCTCTGGCATGTCCACAGGAGAGTCGTCCTCGTGGCTACTAACCATGAAGTTGGTATCCAGTCCCAAGCTGCTCGCTCGGCCAGATGCCACGGAATGAAACGAGTGGACAGAATGGCCCGCGGAACTGTGTCGTCCGTCCGATTTGTGGGACAAAGACCTCTCCATCATTAAGCCGCTGCTTGGGCGTGGAGGTCCAAATTCGCCAGAGTGACGGTTGCTCTGACTAGACCAGTCTGCCCCCCGCAATGCGCTTTCGTCGAATCGTACACTGTTTGCTCGGGAGGCAGCACCGCGGCGGGTAGGCTCTTCCTCGGCCGGACCAAGATGGAGCGAGCTCAGCAAGTGCTGGCCTTGCTCATCGAAATCATCAAACATATCGTTGGGTGATACATGGGTCGGCCCTGATACGCACCATGTTAGCAACGTCTGGATGCGAGATGGACACGTGCAGTGGCCCTACCTTGCTGGGGAGTTCCGGCTAGAACGCTAGGAAATGGATTCTGCTGCCATACGGACTTGAGGCTGGCATCTTGTTCCTGGCGCCTTTCAAGCCTCGCCAGTCTTTCGCCCTGATTGCTCTGAACCAGTTGGATTTGCTTCAAATCCATCTGGATGTTGAAGAGGTCGTCGCGGGTGACTGGGAACCGATGATCCATTCCCGAAATGATCCAGAACAACTGAGTGTAATGTTTTAAGGCTTGACAGACTCGGGGAAATATGCGCGGTATGTGTTGGCAGGCGAAAGAAAGACGATAGCGAGCGAGTGTATCGGGATCAGATCGTGATCGAGCGGAAGCGCCAGCGAGGGTATCGGAAAACCAGGTAGAAGTAAAGGATTGTTCGAGTAAAGGGACACGCCCATGTAAAGGGGGAATTCGAGTGCAGGCGCGTTCGAATGACGGGTCGAGGAAGGCTACGGGCTCTTCCGACCTCGATCCCTACGATATCAGTTCACGAGGTCCTCCTCCCCCGCCACATCGCACGGTAAGACCGAGTAGGTCGTTGACGACAGTGATAGCAGACGCAATCTTGGTATGTTCTTCTTTGACAGATGGCTGTTTTCCACAGGATCCAGTCGATGTCAGCGACTGCGGCAGTTTGGGAGTAGTGACGGCACTATGCTGGTTTTGCACGATGGTCGGTGGAGGCCGAGTTGCCCCGAGTAAGGTGGCTTCGGAAGGTCGTGGGTGTCGGCAGGATTTGGATGCCGAGGTGTAATCAAACGTCGAGCTTGTCGAGCACAAAGATACCTAAACAGTTGTACAACCGGAAGCAGGGCGCGAAGGAAGGCTTCGTTTTCTAGAGGATTGAGGATTGAGGATCGAAGCGGGTACTGTCGTCACTTGAAAGGGCGAGAGGAGCGGTCGTGGTGGTAGATGCGGTTCAGTGCCGACGAAGGGCTCGCGAAACAGCCGGTTAAGAGTAGGATGGCATGTAACAGAAGTGGCGTCGAAAGGGGGACGGTCCGAGGAAGGTAATTGCTTGTCTAGCACACTGTCGGGCGTTTCGTGGTAAGGAGGCGAAGAGATGAGGGGTTGGAGAAGACAAACAAAGTGCTTAGGTCAGTTCAGACAAGCACGTTGAATTAGTGAAGAAGACGGGACGTGGACAGAGAGAAGAATAGGCTCGAAGGAGGTGAGGTGAACGGGCAGCGACGGGAGTGGAGGATGGGTCGGGGCCAACGCGAGGTGGTGGTCCCAGAGATTCGGCGTGTGGCTGGCTTGATGCGGATGTAGCCTGGATGTAGTGGACTTCGGGTGTTACCCAGAGAAGCTGTAACTTCCAGGACGAAAGATACGCCGTAATAAGGTCGAGTGCCTCTCGGGCTGATGTAGTGCGTTAGACCCGGACTTTGGCAGTACTCGAGAGGTACCTCGGCGGAGCAGAAGCAGCAACGGCCTGGGTACCTACGCAGGTGGGTGCTTTTCACTGAAATTGTCCCTGTGCAATGCTGTGCAGTGCAGTGCAGCGCAGCGCTCGCAGCGCCAAGTCGTGGCCCTCCACCAACTGGAACTTGCAGCGGGGCCACCAGTTGTTTGCTGCGTCGGTCTAGTGAGTGTGACGCGGTGGGAGGGGCTGATTGGTAGAGGGCCTGATTAGGGGACGGACGTGCTGAAGACTTCAAGCGTCATCAGTTCCACTCAGGCACACGCACCTCCTGCCCTTGATTTTTGTTGCTGGTTCCTCCACAGAAAGTGACTTCCACTACCCAAGTACTTGCTCGCCTCCTGCAGACACACAAACTCTAAAGGAGCTGAGATGTCGATGCCGATGCGGTCAAATCCTGCTCCCCGTTGCTAGGATAAGCTGACAAACTCCGCATCGTGACTGAGGCACCTGCCTTGTCCTATGCTGCCTCGTGCTCTCTCCCCCCTTAACAGGGCAACCCCGCCGAGGACAGCGTAGCCGACTCGGGACAGTCAGTGAGAGAAATGCTGCGAGGCACTGAAATAAGGTCCGCGAGTTGCTATACTTATCCTTGAGTGCGTGTGTGTGTGTGTGTGGGTGGGTGTGGACTCGTCGAAAGGTGGGATATGTAGCGGGAACAAGCCCAATCCTAGAGCAGATGGCATCCGGACGCTGCTGGGCATCATTCATCCTTTTACGGCGTGTACAGATCCAATGGCGTGCCGCGGAATGCCATGCTGACAAGAGAAACAGAGGCTTGGATAGTGGTTGTCGCTGGTGGGCTCGAGACATGTCTCACAAGCCAACATGTCTTGCTGTGGCTTGAGGCATATAATTACTCTGTAGGCTACGACGGGGACAAAGTAGATGGCGACAGAACTTCCGCGCGCCTGGTAGAGCAGAAGTAGCGGCTTGTCTTTCTGCGTCTGGAACCACGCAGTTTCTAAAAATTGCCTTGATTTCAAATGCTCCTGCAGGGCACATGCAACACTGCATGGGCCCCTTCCATTAGCTTTCCCCCCTCATGTCAGAGTGCCCTGGTCATGTCTACGCTGGAGGGTTCAGTTCACGCCAGTCCGGGAAGACGTAGCCCGTACGATCGTCCGCCGGCAGGCCCGCCCACTCCTCACCGATGTGAGGCACCAACGTCTTGTAAAACACTTGGTACGCTTCGCCGCTCATGTGGAGGCCGTCCGGAAGGAGATCCGCCAGCCCGCTCCGCTCGCCGAGCTCCCGCGTACCGAGCAGGGGGCCTCCGGCCTTGAAGCCTGGCGTCTTGGACACGGCGTGATCCATCAGCGCCTGCCACAGGTCGATCAGCACCACACCGGGCACCTCGGCCGCCACATCTCGGGCCGCCTGGGTGTACTCGGCGCTGATCTTGGAGGTCCTCTGGGCCTTCGGGTAACCCATGGCCAGGTCCACCTCGGCCATGCGAATATCGTCAATGGGCGGCGGCGTAACCAGGAGAATCTTGGGGTTGTGACCTGTGATGTTGGGGTGCGTGACGATCTTGCGAAGGTTCTCCTTGTAATCACTCAGCGGGACATGCTGCATCGTCACTCCCATGGGCAGGGCAGCATCGTTTGCGCCAAGAAGTACCACCTGGCCAAGACTTCAGCACAGCGACACCCGGAAGCGTTTCGTCATACTCACGAGATATTTCAGCCTTGGTCCGGACTCGGAAGGAGGGGAGAACATGTCGGTGAGATACTTGACAGCGTTCGCTGTGTTCCAACCCGAGAAGCCGCGGTTGACCACATCGTAGCGGCGCATCACATCTGAGACGCGGTCTGTAAGCTCGGGCATGTAACGCAAACCAGGTAGACTGACTTACGGGACTGGAGCTTTGCTTGGAACGAGAAGCCATTGGATGTCTCGGCAGCGAACTGGAAAAGGGAGTCTCCGAAGAGCACGATTTGAGGGTAGGGGTTCTGCAATCATGGTAAGTCGCCCTAGTTCAGTGAATCCCTGAATGTAACTTACGGCCATGGTGTAAAACGTCACAGAAGCGAAGATGGGTCAGAAAAGAAGGATGTGAGAAGCAACCAGGTTGTTGGACTAAGGATTGTGCGCAAAGGAAGGCGTGGCTCGGCCTAAAGTGTATGTGTCTTACTCTCCTTGAGCCTCAGCAGGCAACCCACTTGTACCCCCCCGTTGGATCCCGTAACCAACATGAAGCCAATTGCACGTCACGACAGAGCTGAGAAGACGATACCGCTACTGGACTGCCTGCGGTTATCGGCCTATCAATCATGCGAAGTGGCCGCGCCAATTCTCTCTGCCTAGGAAAGCAGCAAGCTGCGTTCCACTGAAAAGACTAACAACACTAAAGGCTCTCGACCTCCCGACGATGGTCCTACTTGAAACACTTGCTCACTGACAAATGAAACATGAGAGCTCCTGATTCCCGAATTCAGACTGAGGCACTAGTATTACGAAGACTGATGTTATCTATCAAGTATGTATATTGGAAGCAACCTACACGCTTCACAGTCTCCCAAGACTTTTGTTTTTGATCTGGCGCGCAATAGTAGCCAAAGGTGAAGAGACGGGGGGGGGGGGGCGGTGGGGTTAATGTCACTCTACCCACTTCCTTATCAATAAGCCAAATGATTCGCTAAACAGCTTATCAGCAACAAAAAAAGTCGGCGTAACTAATACCCGCCCAGAAAAAAAAATCGGAATCACAGGTACGCGCTCAGGGAAAAATCCCAGTCTCGTAGGACTCCCCGCCATTGAGTTGTTCAGTCACCGCGGAAAGCCGCGAAACTTCCAAGATATGGCGTCCTCTCTTGCTGCGCAGTTAGCGCAGATCGCCGCCAACTCCAAGGCTTCGTTGGATGTCAAGGCGCAAAAGGCTGCCCATTCCAAGTCCTTAATCTTTGAGCCGCGAGTTGCTGCGACCCAGAGCTACCAAACCCTTTACACGATATGCTCCGAGGGCTTCGAGGAACTTTGCGAACTCGATGGCCGCTTCAAGCCATTCTCCAAGACGCTCTTCAGCGAGCAGAGCATGAGCGAAGACCGAACTCAGATGACTGCTGCTGAAAATGCCGAATTGGACAAGAAAGTCGAGTCCTTCCTACGCCTTGTGGGCAGCCGGTTGAGGCTCATGCCTTCGATCCGGGCCCTTGAGTGGCTCGTAAGGAGATTCAGGTATATGCCCTTGCGGTCCACGGCGTGTCGCCGCGTCGCTAACCGGGCGACAGAATTCACGAGCATAACACCAAGTCTCTCATCACAACCTTCCTCCCGTATCACTCGATCCCCGCATTCGTCACCTTGCTCTCGATCCTCCCTTCCAAGATCCCCAACGAGTACCGATTCTTGAGCCCTTACATCAAGTCGCTCACCTCCCCCCCGCGATCCGTCTTGATCCACGAGGCGATTCACAAGGCCGACTTCCTCAGCATCCTGTCCGAATACACTCTCGAGGCATGCAGGCACCAACAACAGTACCCGACTTTGGTCTCGTTTTGGGGTGGTGTAATGACGGAGGCTGTAAACGGACTTCTCGAGAACATGCGATCCGGCCGTGCCGCCGTTCAACAGGACAACAACGAAGCCTTTTTGCACCGTGTCGGGCCCACGCTCGCCGAGGCAATGTCCATGAAGAAGGTTCCCAACATGCAGATTGCCTCATACATGGCTGTCACTGTCGTTGCAGCCAAGGGCAGCTTCGACGATGCGACCCTCTCGGCGTTCATGGAGCAGATAGTTCACGGCTGGACAAGTGAGACTGTGCGCCCCGGGCTCGTCTGCTTGTGCATCCTAGCGCAGTACCGGTCGGCGAAACAGCTTTCCGGAAAGGTCACCAAGGCCTTGCTGAAGGTCCAGAACCTGGGCGAGATTTTGGTCGAACTGGGTCAGGAGAGGAGAGTTGACAAGCTGACCAACGGGCTCTGCATTGCCTTTATTGAACGCTTGTGCAAGAAGGGCGACGCTCGCGGTCTGCCCATCATCCGCGCCATCCTGATGAGCAAGATCTTGAAGGAGAAGCAGATTGCCGTCATTTTCAAGTCCCTGGTGCTGGCTGCACACAGACTCGACGACGAGGTTGACAAGGACGGCGAAATCCGCAAGGAGCTTGGCTCGACATTGATCGATCTTTCTCGCTTCTCTGGAGAGACCAGTGAGATCATTCGGACCGTCCTAGAGGAGGTCGATTTCGATGTCGAGGAGCTGGAAATGAAGCTCGACGTCTCCATTCGCCAAAGAAAGGCCCTGCCAGGCAGTCAGGAGGACGTCGAGATGGACGAGCCCAAGTCCGCCCCTTCAAAGGAAGATTTGCGCGAGACCATCCAGGAGTTGTCGGGCCACAAGCGCGCCCTCCCCTCCTGCCTTTCTACCAGCACGGGAGAGGTCTACGACGAATTCAGCCGACTTTTCCTCCGCGTTGTCTCCCAGCAATCCGAGGACCCGACCCTGCTTGCTGATTTCGACCAGCTGCCGTCCCTCAGCCGACAGACGGCGGTCAGCGACCATACCTACATCACCTTCTTCGTACGCATCTGGTCAGGTCCTTACCCGACTCTCGCTCGCGCTGCTGCCGTGGACGCGGTCAGAAGACGTCTCAGCGATGGCGACGGCAACGACCTCGATTTCCAAGCGCTCATCCCCTACTGTCTTGTGGCTCTAGTCGATTCGTCCAAGAAGGTGCGCCGTGCAGCTGCCGAGCTCCTGATCCAGATCGGCCATTTCTTCCCCCATCAGTCCAAGGCTGCGAAGAAGTCTGTCTGGGGCGGTAAGAAGCTATACGACGACAGTGCCGAGCTACAATGGCTCGACGCCGATATTGTTTCCCGCCTTCTTCACGGCGTCATCCTTCCGGCCCTGGAGGAATGCATCATGCACGAAGACCACATTCGCGCGGTACTGCACTCGACTCTCGATAGCAGCGCGAAGAACGAAGGCAGCGACGGGACGAAGGCACTCAGCTCATCGGGTAGAGCATCGATCCTATCCTTCCTGGCCAGTCACGTTGTTGCGACACCGCTGCTCCGGGTCAAGTCCAATCTTCTCTCAATCCTAAACCGCATCAGAGGAGTGTCTTCCACTTCAAGGACGAAAGTGCTGCTGCCAGCGTTCCAGTGGTGGGCTTCCTTGTCTCCCGAAGAGACAACCCGTCTTTCTGAGGCCGAGGAGATGGACCAGGCCGTGCTTCACACTCGATTTGCCGAGATCGTTGTGCCGAACGATAGCGAGGGCCTGGATTGCCTCCTCTCAATCGTCAAGAACCCTGCCTCCGCTAACCGCCCGGAGCTGGTTCGATCAATCTCTGCCCGCATCCGTGCCATCTGGAGTTCGATGAAGGCCGATACCAAGTTCGATGTCGCCCAGACAATGCTGGAGCTCTCTCAAGCGCGACACGCATCCCAGGACGAGGAGGACATCATTGCTGACGAGGCTGCCGATTTCCTGAGGAACGTCGAGCTTACCACGGACATCCTTGCCTACTTCCTTGAGTCCATCCAGACGGGCACAAAGCTCATCACCGAGCCACCGGCGAACAAGCGACGCAGGACCAGCTCGTCCGAGGCGAACCGCGGGGTCACCGCGCAAGCCAGTGCCGAGCTCAGTGCGACGTTGAGATCGGTCACCTTTGTGCTACAGCTCGTGGATGGCTCCAACCCTGCTTCCCATCCCGAGCTCCTGGACAGCCTCTTCGGCACCCTCTCCGAGCTTCAGCATTTCCGTACCGTTATTGGATCCGAACTTGGCTACCTGCAGAACCTGGTGCTCACGAGCTTGATCGCGATGGTCCCCGCCTACAGAAACAACAAGAGCCTGAAGATTGACGGCTCAGGAGGCCACGGCGACCTGCTGGTCAACTGTATCCAGAAGTCTTCCAGCCCGATTGTGCAAAACTCGGCCCTGCTTCTGATTGCCAGCCTTGCTACTGCTGCCCCCGATCTTGTGCTTCATAGCGTGATGCCCATCTTCACCTTCATGGGCGCCTCCGTCCTCCGTCAGAACGACGATCACTCTGCCCACGTGGTTAACCAGACCATCAAGCAGGTCGTTCCGCCTTTGATGGCGTCGCTCAAGAAGGGCAAGCGGAACCCGGTCGCTGGCGCCACTGAGTTGCTCGCAAGCTTCGTCACCGCGTACGAGCACATCCCCGCGCACCGCAAGCAAGGCTTGTTCGTTGCTCTCATCAACACCCTTGGCCCCGATGAATTCTTGTACGCCTTGTTGGCGATGTTGGTCGATAGATACGGCCCCAACGACAGCCTGATGGCGTTTGCCTCTGAACTCCTGGGCGTCTACAGCGCCGAGGTGCAGCTCCAGACCTTGGCCAAGCTCCTAGACTTGATCAGTGACATCTTCAAGCCCAAGCCCGGTCTGTCGGCTACCCTGCTGGGCGTCGGGGAGGACTTGGCGGAGAAGAAGCCCGGGACCGTTGCCCTGCAGCAGCTGGCCGTCTTCCCGGCGCTCCTCTCCAGCAGAAAGCTCCGAAAGGAGATCACCGTGCTTACGGAGAGGGACGACATGGACTCTTCCAAGATTCGGGACTTGTACGCCATTCTTCTCAGGGATGTCTTGGCCCTGGCCGAGACCGTCAAGCAGCAAAAGGCGTTGCACGAATGCTGCGGCAATGCCCTGGCCAACCTGCTTAACCTCCTGTCCATTGGCGAGTTCATCAAGTCGGTCGAGAACCTCCTGGACCGTACCGAAATCGACCTCCGCCGCAAGGTTCTCCGAGCCCTCGAGGTTCGCGTGGACCAAGAGGGCGTCGCAGACGTGGCTTCCAGAACGGCACTGCTCGCCTTCCTGCCGCAGCTCACTGCCGCGATCAGGGACACCGACGACATCAAATACAAGCACACCGCCGTTGCCTGCGTGGACAAGATTGCGGAGAAGTACGGCAAGAAGGATATCGAGGCCGTGGCAGGCGCTGCGGCGACGATTGCCGGACCTCACTGCCTCGGCCAGCCCGATACCGGCCTGCGCGTCATGGCCCTGCTCTGCCTTGCCTCTCTTGTTGATGTTCTGCAGGACGGCATCCTGCCTATTGTCAACATTGCCATTTCCCAGGCCATCCTCTACATCGAGCAGAGCGTGGAGGACGAGAAGACTGCAAACGAACTGCACAACGCCGGCTACGCATTCATCACCGCCCTGGCGCAGCACCTGCCTTACATGATCTCCGCGAAGCACCTGGACAACATCCTCCTTGCGTCCAACAAGTCGGCCGAGGCCGACCTGGACAGCGAAGCCGACGATGAGCGCCTCAACTGCCTGAGATTCCTCGCCAGAAAGGTCGAAGCCAAAACCATGCTGGGCAGCCTGGAGAAGAACTGGATCCCGGCTACCGAGACTGGTTTCGACGTAAGTTGCTCGGAAGATGACGGGATTATAACAACGAGACTAACAAACTTGCAGGCAACTGACGAATGGGTCGACGTCTTTGGCGTCGTGGTTGAGAGCCACACCAAGTCCATCGTCACAAAGAACGTCACGTCCCTGTCCACGATTCTCCTCAATTCGTTGGACCTCCGAAGACGTGAGAACGCCAAGAACAAGCTCACCAACGCAGCGTCTCAGCGCGTGGCCCAGATCGAGGCATCCATCAACGACGTCGCCCTCAAGATGATTTACAAGTTGAACGATGCGGCTTTCAGGCCCATCTTCACCCAGATTGTCGAATGGTCTACGCAGCTCCCCAAACAAGATGTTACCGGGCGCGCACTGCGTCGTTTCAGCGTCTACGGATTCCTGCACGTGTTCTTTGAGAGCCTGAAGTCGATCGTCACCAACTACGCGACTTACATCGTGGACGACGCCGTCGACATCATCAAGGCTTGCGACTTCAAGCTGCCGGAGCAGAAGGAGCTGTGGCAGCGTGTTCTCTCCACTCTGGCAAGGTGCTTTGAGCACGATCAGGACGACTTCTGGCAAGCACCCGCGCACTTCAGCAAGGTTGCGCCCGTTCTCACCGCGCAGTTCCCCAACGCCACTTCTGTCGACCTGTCGGCCGAGTTGATCCCCGCGGTTGTAGAACTGGCGTCTGCGGCCGACTCCCAGGAGCACCAGAAGGAGCTCAACAGCGCCATCCTCCGCCACCTGCGGTCTGAGCAGGCAGCCGTCCGTCTGGCGGCCGTCAAGTGTCAGCAGGAGCTCGCCGAGAAGCTTGGCGAGGAGTGGCTGTCGGCGCTGCCTGAAATGCTGCCTTACATCAGCGAGCTCCAGGACGACGACGACGAAGTTGTCGAGCGGGAGACGCACCGCTGGATCGTTAAGATCGAGGGAGTCCTTGGCGAGAGCTTGGATTCCATGTTGCAATAGAGAACCCGAGGGAGAAAGAGAAAAAGACTGGAGACAAGGGCTATGAAGCTAAAAGGTTATTGGACAAAAAGATATGGCGGTTTGTGTGTGTGGTCAATCCGTGTAATAGGTACCAAAAGTGAAAAATCTTGAGACGTCATTTGAACATAAAAAAAGCGGAAACGCCATGCCGGAGTGTCCGGACGGGGAAAAGTGGAGACGGGGACGTCACTCGTCCGTATGGGCCCGGGCATTTACAGATACGTCTCAGTCTCGGTGACGCAGAGCTGAGAAAAAAGCTGCATGTAGCTGGGTTTAGATAAGAGCTACTGCCCTCATACATTTGGAATATCCCTTAGACACTTAAGAATTCACATCTCCCGCATAGGATTTCAGGTCGACGAGTTTTCACAGCAACCCTGCTCTAACCCTTCTCGACCCGTCCCGTCCCGTCCCGAAATCAGTAAGCACGGTTTTTGAGAAGCTCCCCGACGCCGAGCGCCTAGACTTCCGGTCCATTATCGCGCCCACTTACAAAGGCCTAAGCAAACTATCGGGTTAACCCACCGCCTTGTCAAGCCAAAGGCTCATCCAGGGGTTGGATTTGTGGACATCTTCCTATATAAGACATATAGCCACTACTGCCCCGTCGCAGTGCGTGTGGTGGTGTGATACGGCCATCAAAATGGCATCATCGAAAGTCGCACGGCAATACTGGAGAAGCCTCGCCCGGCCCGGGTGCCGAGGTCCCGCCGGGACGGTATTACAGACCGAGGCGACGATCAACACGAGTGTTGTGAAGTATCGCAACAGCACGAGCTCGAACTCCCCGACGGGTTAGTCTGACTCACTCGACTC